>PVJD01017401.1:0-17680 GCA_004026545.1 Mormoops blainvillei | reverse complement strand
CTTGTATTTTTGTTTTTTATATAATCAATGTTTCATATTCTTCAATCTATTTCCATTGACCTTAGAGGAAAATCAATTTTAGCAGAGTTCTTGAATCAAAAAGTCTGAAGTTAATCAATATCTATGCCCTTATCTCAACAATAACATAAAATTAAACACTTCATATGCAATCACTACTCTTCTGTGAGTTTTTAGTGCCCTATATGTTAGTTCTACTTTGTTTCATGTCTGCTAAATTTAGAATTATTATTATTATTATTTAATGAGGTTAATACTTCTTTGAAGATACCAAAGGATTATTAATTCTACTCTTGCTTTTTCATTTTGATTACTGTTTATGGAGTCACTTTCTCTCTTGAATTATTGTTTTAGACATCATACAACAAGGGCCTGCTAGTAGAAAACTATTTAAGTTGCTGTCATTACTGTCCTCTTTACAATTGAAGATTTAAATTTTTTGAAATTGTCTACTTTTTTAATTGATGAGTTTAATGTTTTTGTTTGATGATCTTTACTTTCTAAGCCATCTGCCTCCTGGATCTGGTTGTTTTTAAGATCTTTTATCTCTATTTTTGAAGTTAGAGTATATAAATGTATGTTTTTTATCCTGCTGGAGACTTTTGTCCTTCCTGAATCAGAGGATTCCTGACTGTTATCACATCTGAAGAATTCTCAGTCATTATTTCTTTATTATTTGTCCCTCTTCTCTCTATTTGTCTTCTTAAATCTTCATACATCTATCTGTTGAATCTTTTCCTTCTATCATTCATGTCTCTTAGTCTTTCTTTCATGCTTTCTATAACCTCATCTAACTATGTTCCATTTGGTTAGTTTCTTCAAAAACATTTTTCAGCTTACTAATTAGCCCTTTAACTGTGTCAAATATTCTCTAAAACACATCTTTTTACAGTTTACATTTTAATTTCTGTGTTTCTCATTTCAAAATACAGTCAAACCTCAGTTCTTGAATGTCTTGGTTTCAAACAATTTGGTTCTCTACCAAGTTGTTCATGGAAAAAATGTCTTGGTTGTCTAACAAAAGTTTGGGTCTCAATTCTCTACCTGACAACCCTTTCACACTCATACCTGTATGATCAGTCACACATCTCTCAGGAGATAAACAAAGGAGATTCGGTTTTCAAACAAATTGCTTTTTGAATAGTTTTCTGGAACAAATTAAGTTTGAGAAACAAGATTCAACTCTACTCTTTTATTTTTAAGATAATCCCTTTGTTAGAGTACTTTAACTTTTTATTAAGGTTTCTCTTCCTTTTTAAAATCATTAATAATTAAATCTTATTGTAAAATCTTCATTAGATTACTTGAGTATCTTGGTCTCTGATCCCATTGGGTGTATAAGTGTGCTTGACATTACTCCCCATTCAGGATAGATAATTTTCTCCTTTATTTCTGCCTCTATTTTGAGACTTCCTTATAGGCTGGGTTATCCATCTGGGATTTTGCATTTGTAGTTTCTTCTGCAAACCTCCCTGAGGTAACACTGGCCCTGTTCTTTTTTAAATGATTCTTTAAAGCTTTGGAGTTTCTGAGTTATATGAGTCCTATTTTGAAGGCAAATCTCTCAAAAAAAAATTAAGTAGTTACCTGTTATATCTTTATCATGAATTATTTAATTCCTATATGGTCTCAATAAACCTGTGAGGTAGATGCTATTACTATTTGTGTCCTAGAGATGAGGGAGTTAAAGATTGAAATATTAATAAAATATCTGAAGTTGTACATCTAATAAATGGCGTATGTGAAACACAAACCAAGACTGGATTCATTTAAATCCATATTCTTATTAATTACTGCACTAAGCTTTGTTGCTAGTCAGACAAACAGTTCAGCACCTTGAATAACCCTTCATCAGTCATCCCTGAATATCCTCTAGATTATAAATAAGCAGTTGAGGAACATGCAGAGGAAGGCAATAGCATTCATTAAAATTTTCTACACATTGATATAGCCAGAAGCTGGAAAGGGGTGATTATTTCTAAACATCTATTAAAGCTGATATTTATTTTTTCATTACAGCCATTTTATTTTATATTTATGTAATTTTTAAAGGTCTTTGTATTGCAAAATGCTGGCGTTTTGTATGGACCTAGTCAGTATTGGTAGTGATAGACTGTTTTTAGGCTATATTTTATGCCATTCTTAATCACCTCTTGTTCTAGCATCACATACTTCAGTGTTATCATGCACCTTCCACTGCCTTCATTCTCATTTCAATTCTTAACTGAAAATATGTTCCTTAATTTGAATATAATTTGAATTTTATTCCTCACTCGTTTTCCATTATTTAATAAATCCCTTGATTATTTTCTTTTCTTTTTAAAAAAGATTTACTTATTTATTTTTAGAGAGAGGGGTAGGGAGGGAAAAAGAGAGGGAGAGAAACATCAATGTGTGGTTGCCACTTGCACACCGCCTACTGGGGACCCGGCCTGCAACCCAGGCATGTGCCATTACCAGGAATCGAACCAGCGACCCTTTGGTTTGCAGGCCATCGCACAGTCAACTGAGCCACACCAGCCAGGGCTATGTTTATTTCTAAGGTACTTTAAAATAATTTGTACTTAAGATTGAACATAAAATAAATCTGTTGTTTTTACTGACACTGAGAGTATATCTTTTGCTTCTGGACTCCATTATGTTTTCTTTAATTCTGTATATAAATTGTCTAAAAGCAGCTCAGCTATATTAATGATTATATCATAAAGCATTGCTTCACTATGATAATAATTATGGAGTAATAAGAACTTTTGTCAGTATTTTGTTAACATACATGTTAAAATATGGCAATTATAGACATTTAGACATTTCAGAGTGTATCTAAAGGGTTTTCCTTGAGCAAAGCAAAACATTTAAAAAATATTTTAATTAGGCTTTGAAAAGTGTGATGCCCAAGAGAATAGCAAAAACTGGACTAGAATCCATATATCAGAGGTATTCAGATGTCAAAAAAGGTAACAGTTAATAAGCTTAGTAGTTAATGCATGTAAAAAGTTATCATTTCAGGAACTGAAGGTACGGCCTTCCCTGACTCCAGCAGACCGCAAGCAATTTGACCTTTGTGCTCCAGTGTAGAGGAAATCAAGGCTGACACCAAAGATGAAATGCTAATTGCCCTGACTTATGATGTAAATGCTTCTCTCCCACCTCTGTAAGCCCTTTTCGAGCCAAATCTATACTACACCTCCCAATAGCCTCCCCCACTTAGCCCAGCATAAAAGGAATGTGGGGCTATTGTTCTGGGCTCAGAATTTGGAGTTTGTCTCCTCTGGGCCCGTGCATGTAAATAAAGATTGTGCTCCTAACCCCTCAGTGTCTGGTCGTTTCATTTTTCCGTAACACCAGAAGAAACCATAGCAATCAAGATGGTACCTGAGCCACTGTGTTTCAGGGAGAGATGGCCCACCACCCAAGACACAGGGCATAGGACCCTGGTAGAAAATCACTGGCCAAGGGATGAAAGGATGTTAGGGAAATTGCTGGACTGCAGCTGTTACCTGATTAACCACTTACCTGAATTCCAAATCCCTTACTTACACTTTTCCCTCCTTATAAAAAAAGCTGGCTTGAAAGGAAATGTAAGATGGTCTGTTAGAGCACACAATCTGGCATCTTCTCAAACCAATGGCCATCTGAATAAACAGTCCATAAAAACTGAATCCCTGTCTCTGCTTATTGGTTCTAGTAGTGACGGGCTGCATGAATGCCAGCTTTCCTAGTTTCATTTGAAGAACCACAATAAGAAATTTATAAATGGACATTTGCTAAGCATGTAAATCTTTTGGGTTCCTAAAACCAATTCCACACAACACCAAAGCAATTCTCTAACATTAGCAGGGTGTCCAAGAATTCAATTCAATTCTGACACTATACTCAGATACAGAATCAGATTCTGTAAGTTAAAGACTTGGTCCCACAAGATTGACCCCGTCCCCTCACTTCAGATGCCAGTCAGAAGCCCAGGTTATTACCTGGGCTTCCTCCTGGCAGACTATAGAGTGGAGATCCCAACAGTCCCTCCATGGACTCCAGATACTAGTCACAAATCGAGGCTGTTACCTGTACTTCTGCCTGACTGGATGTAAATCAAAGTCCTCCCAACCCCTGCCTCCATCCCAGGTTTAATTAATTTACTAGAGCTGCTCATAGAGCCCAGAGAAACATGCTACTTTCTAGCTCAGTGGTCTCTTGTGAAAGGATATGATTCAGGATCAGTCAGATAGAAAAGGTCCACAGGGGAGAGTGTGCAGAAAGGGCCGGGTGCTTCCACATCCTTTTTAGGCACACTGGCCTCCTCACATCTTCACGCATTCACAACCTGGAAGCCGCCCGAACCCTTTCCTTTTGGGTTTTTATGGAGGCTTGTTTAGTAGGCATGACTGATTAAACATTGGTCATTGGCAATGAATTCAGCCTCCACATCCTCTCCCCTCCTTGGTGGCCCAGGATTTGGACTGAAAGTTCTAACCTCTCTATCACATCATTGGTTCTCCTGCCAACCAGCCCCCATCCTTTGGTGAGGTCCCAGTCACTTCATTAACATAAGAAAAGGCCACTTTATAGCTTTTAGCACAGGAAATTCCAAGGGCTTTAGGAGCTCTATGAGCCAGGAATCATCACAAAGACCAAATAAATATAAGAAATGTATTTTGATGATCTAAATGACCAAATATATATTTGTTATAAGTAATAATATTGAGTGGATTTAGAGTAAATAAACTTGGTGTGAATATATGAGCTGTATCTTCTCTGATATTTATATACATATTATTCACTTATAAAAAGACATTTAGAAGAGTCTAGAGATATAACAATTTTCCTCCTAAATTTGAGACATAATTTTACCAATGAAAAATTTCATCAAATACATGATTCATTTCAAGTACAAGAAGTCCAAGAAACCCACTTTCTTCTGGGGCTGTTTTTCTTTCTAAAATCTATTGTTCACATTTTATTTTTCTGAATGAGATATGAAGACCACTAAAATTAACTCTTACTATAGTTATAAATACCGTGGGAAAATGTATAGTGATCTATTAAAATATTTTCTGAAACTTAGCAACGAAGTGATACATTTACTAGGTATTATTTACATTGTTAAACTCTAACAGTTCTTCAACATTTGAATAACTAGATAATGATATGGTTTGCCATATGTTTCCATTTAATGAAGCCTTGTATTGATACTTAAATGCTTCATTAAGTCACAAGCTGCCAAAATAAGTAGTTTTTCTCTTGTCATAAATGTGACATGGTTTAACTAAAAAGTCTTGTCATTTAAAAAATTAAGAATACTTTTATTATGCATATGTTATAAGCAACATCTTTCTCAATATTTCAGGTTTAGATACAAAACATTTTTAGAAGGTTGACATAGTAGTTTGGGGATTTTTGTGCATAATTTTCTTGTCAGTAGAAGGTTGTATGAGTTGTTAAAACTATTATTTCATCATAAACTACACAAAGTTTATATGCAATTTTCCAAAGCTCCTTGAAGCGACACCTGTTTAATTAATGATGATAAGCTAAAAAAAAGTCTTAGTCTGAGCTGTAAACATCAAGTTAAAAAAACCCTGTAATTTCACCCAAATTCTATTTTTTTCAAGAGACCAAGTTACCTTGAAAATAACAAGTTTGGAAACTGAGAAGTTCAGATATTTTGAAAAACACATGTGGCTTGGAACAGTAATAGCAGATTTTGCCTTTCTACCTTTTCAATGAAATGCATAATACTGACTTTGTCACACAGTCATAAGGTCTAATGGGTATATAAGGTCTAACTGATGTTTATTTTGAGAAAAAAGAAAACATTCAGACCTTGATTTATTGTTTTTCTAGGAAATTAGGTTGGATAGGAGAAAGTACAGGCATTAATAAGTAATTATTTCAAGGTTGGATCATTAAAAATGACTATTCTTAAAGAAAATTAAGGGACAATGGATTGTATATAAAAGTCAACAAAGCAATAAGTTTTCACAAACCTTAGTTTGCAAAATAAATGAACCACTGATTCAATACATGAATTTTAATACATTTATACTATAACAAATATAAAATCTTACTTAAAATTTAAAAAGTACAGAATTTGCAAAAATTATTCAGATCTCTGAAGCTTGATTGTTTTCTCTCCCAGGGTAATTCATGTAGCTTATTATAATTTAGATCTAAGAACAAAAGTTTTTTAAAAAAAATATAGAACCAAATATTTGTGTTTAACCTATAGGATTACATTTACCTTTTTTCTCTTATTCATTTCTTCATTACTATAAATTATTTCTTAGTACTGTTTATATGATAAGAAATGCAGTGTTTGAAAAAAAATAGAAATTGCTCCTTGACTTACTACAGGGTTACAGTTGCTCCTTGACTTACTACAGGGTTACATCCCAATACACCCATTGTAAGATGAAAATATCATTAAGTCAAAGATGTATTTAATACACCTAATCACTGAACAGCATAGCTTAACCCAGTCTACCTTAAATTTGCTCAAAACACACACATTAGCCTACAGTTGGGAACAATAATCTAACACAAAGCCTCTTTTAGAATAAAGTGTTGAAATCTCATGTAATTTATTGAGTATGGTACTGAAAGTGAAAACCAGAACGGCTATATGGATATTGCTTTGCACTATCATAAAATTAAAAAATTGTAAGCCAAGCCATGGTAACTTGAGAACTGCCTGTATAGCTATATTTCTATGGAGATATATATATATATATATATATATATATATATATATATATATATAAAGATATATATATATATATCTTTAAGTGCCTGTAGGATAGCTGGTAACATAAATATGTGTAAGAAGAGAAAATGTAGTAGGATCTGTGGCTGAGTGCATGTTCTGCCTAAATGTATTTAAACTGAAACAACATATCAAACAAACAATATAACAGCTGCAATATTTATGCTATACAAAACATACTTTCAGTTTAAATTTGAGCCTGAAGGCTACTAATTTTTAAACCCTGCCATAGAGATTTCTAATTAATTTTTAATATTAGAAACAAATAATCCTTATAATATCCAATGCTCTTTTCAATATATTATTCATGTCATATAAAAATAATTGTCATTTTTCCTATTTTTTTTCCATTTTAGTTTTTTCTCTTTCCATACTTCAGCATCTAAAAGACCAATGGGCTATAAAAATAAGTGGTAAACTTATTTTTCCATGGAGTCGAAAAAAAGCAACATCTTTTGAATAGACACGTGTTTCTCAGTAAGAGTCATATAGCATTCTCATGAAATGATCCCAGAATAGTTTCTCAAGTACTTAACAATGGTGTGGTATAATCTGTTAAGGGTTGTTACAATTATAGAAATTTGAAGGTTTGTTCGGAAAGTCACTTAAGACAATGAATCCTGAATCTTTCTGTCCATTAGAATCTCCTGAGCCTACTTAAAACTACAACCCCACCTTTGTTGTATCCAGTTTGGTAGGTGTGTAAGTGACTAGAAACTGTCTTGAGACTGACGTTGACACTAGAATGCCAATGTATTAGTTTACAGTGAGAAATGACATCTATCACAAAGTCTAGACTATTCAAATCAATAGAGTTAACATCTTCTCTTCTCATTTGAGCCAACCACTTCTTTTGAATCAACTATCTGAGAAGCCAAAATATGATAGAAGAAATTTAGAGGATCTTACCCAAAGCCATTAGTGAGAATAGCCACAGGAACTTTTCTAACATAGCCACAGGATCAGAATAACTCTTTTGATCAAGATTCCTTCCCCTTCGAACAGTGTAAACTGTGTACTGACCAAGTTCTTTCCCTACTCTCCTTTGTCTGTGTACTCCTCTGTAAATCTTCTGTGGATATTTTCATTTCTATATCTTTACCTGCACGATTTTAATATTCTTGTCTGGACACAATGTAATACTGATGGCTTGCCTGTTTAAAATGCTTCCAATTTATTGACTGCTTCTTAGTTATCATGTATTATTCTATTTAATATTATCATTCCCAGTTTTGGGATGAAAAAATCAAGAAACAGAGAAGTAAGTAAATTGCCCATTTACTTACCTTTATACTTCCTTTATACATATAACTACCTTTATACTTCCACAGTTAGTAAGTGATAGAGCTCAAGATTCAAGGATGTTTTTCTAAATCTAAGTCTATACAGCATAGCTTAGTGCAAGCTCCTGTTTTACCAAGTCTAGAACTACCCCAGGTCACCTGCTTGAAAGAAACACTTATTTTGTATTACACTCTTTTTACTTAGTGCTTTGGAACTGGTCATATTTCATCTAGGTGCTGTTTTATAGTTCAAAATTACAATTTTCATCATCCCAATATTGGGGGAAAACCTTCAATGTAGTTCTGAGGTACTAACAATTATTATCATTTCCAAGATTATTAAATACTTACAAAATATTTATTTGAGAATGATTCACAAAGGATGAAGACATAAAGAATCTCAGTAATTAGGATAAAATGAAAAGAATTCGATTAAGTTACTTAGGATTTATTTTATTAATTTCTCTTTTGTGCTGCTGAGTTTAGCAATGAGGAATTTTAAAGAAGAAATGAGCAATGGATAATTAATTATTCTTTATTTTTCTTTATTTTCTTGATTCTGAGGTTTAAAAAAATATGTGCTGAGCAACACAAATATTAATTAGATGCTAATTAATAATTTCACCCACGAAACATTTACAAAACAAATATGCATATCTTCATAAACCAACTTGCACTCTAGTGGTGATTAGGCTATCATTATATTCAGGAGCAATTCTGATGAATGCATAAGATTTGAAGAGTATGACCTAATGTTAACATAGAGAAAACTTCAAACATTTTTTTCTGATTTTGTTTCTCTCTGTAGAGAAACAACATATTCTGATAAGACTGAGAATATGTTTCTAAGATACATATTTAAACTACCTTTATACTTCCATATTTTACTTAATCTTTGAAATCATAATTACCAATTTGATCTAGATCAATGGTTCTTAACATTTTTGGCTCATGACCTGCTTTGAGAATACAATGAAAGTTGTAGGAAATGCATTGTTCATGAGGACAGAATTTTCCATACAATATAGTTAATTTAGAAGCTTCTAAAAACTCATACATGGATTTCATAAGAACTTATACATGGATTTCATAAGGACAGCCTCTGATATAGGTGAGAAGTTATAGATTGGGTTTTCCCACTAGTTTCAGTTTTATCACTAATAAGATATGTGCTCATCGATAATTTATTTTATTTCCTAGATATAGGATTTTTGATCCATCAAATTTGAGAGTTTGCTGTTAAGGTACTCCCCAGCTCTGAGAAAAATGAGTACCAACTTTAACTCTTAAATGTGGAGATACAATCATTGCTCTTAAAAAAAATAAATGTTACCAACTTAGATTCCAGATAAATATTATCTTTTAGAGTACTAACCATGGGAGGTGATCTGGTTACAATGAGGATGAAAAACATCACTCAACAGAGGAAACATCACTCAGATATTTTAGGAATTATCTTTTGTAATTGCCAGTCACAGAAACTTTTACAATCCAGTGTTATAAAAACACTTTACAGAGAGATGGCTGAGCAACTCCTGGGAATCATTGAATCACCACTAAAAATCAGAAAGCTCGAAAAAACTGACATTGGCAAGATTATCAACATTTTTCAATAATGAAGTTGGTCTGAGTAACAGAATATGGACCCTTGAATTTGATATCAATCACAGGTATAAATCTGGATTGTATTATTAAGCACAGGGTTTCCAAAAAAATCACAGTCTAGTAGTCAGAAGAAATTAAATCATGACAAACAAGTCACATTTCCTTTCCTGAAAAGGTTACTGGGTTAATTGATCCAAGTTGCATTTTGGCAAGATATTAAACTCTCTCAGCTGTACTAGCCTTGATAAAGGGATGGAGAAATTTGGGTAAAATGATAATGAAGTAAGTGGATTCATAGCTAGAAACAAGTATCTCTTATAGCATGTTAGTGGGCTCTGTATTTTGGTCTTCCTTAGCCATACTATATTGATGAGTTGGATAATAACATAGATAACAATTAATTCTGCAAAAGCATAAATCCAACAAATGATATAAACAGTACATCCAAACACTTTATTTTTTTAACATTTAAATCTATTGTTTTAATTTGCATTATTAATTAATTTTCTTTTTAATATTTTATTGAGTAGGCTACTACAGTTGTCCCATTTTTCCCCTCTTTGTCCCCTCCTCCCTGCACCCCATCCCATCATCCCCACACCTCTTAGTCCATGACCATGGGCTGCACACACCAGCTCTTTGGCTTCTTAATTTCCCACACTACTCCCAGCCTTCCCCTGCCCACTTTTTTTTTTTGTCAACACTTTCCCCACCCCCGCCATCACTTTCCCCAGCCCTCCCCACCCCCATAGAATATATAATTGACTGATATTAACACAGTATATAGTATCAAGAATCAATGTGTCGTTTTGTACTTAAATCCAGATTATCCATGGCATGTATATAAACTTCAGGCTCTTAAGTGTATGAAATCCACTTTTAAAGTTGCCAGTAAGAGGCCACATCAAGTGATTAAACTGCAAAAGCAGAGAATCGGCGATGGCTATTGCTCACCAGTCAGGCACATCCCATTCCACCATAGCTATGATCTTGAAGAACAAAAACAAAGTGATGGAAGCTGTTAAAAGATCTGTTTCATTGAAGGCAATGAGACTAACAAAAATTTGAGAAGGTCCTATATTAGACATGGAGAATCTTCTAATATCCTGGATTGAAAATCAAACAAAGAAGAGTATTCCTCTCAGCACCATGACAATCATTGCCAAAGTGAAACTCTGTTTGTGATGTTGAAGGAAAGAGCTGGACCAGGCTATAATGTTAAATTTACTCCTAGGTCTACCTATATAGTTTAAATTACTCAATAATTCATTACATAATGTAAACATGAGTGGTGAGTCTGAAGAAATTTTGGGAACTCTAGATAAGCTGATTGTGAAGGAAAATTACTTGCCAGAGTAAATATTCAAGATAGTTGAAATCTCCCTTTTCGGGCAATAGATGCCTGAAAGAACCTTCATCCACAAGGAGGCCAAGTTAAACACAGCTTTCAAGGCCTTTCAGGACAGGATGACAGACTTGCTTGAAGGTAATATTGCAGTTTACAAATTGAAATTCTTTGTGATCTGGAAGAGTAAGCACACACTGCCAGTGTACCACAGGTGCAATAAGAATGACCCAGCTCCTTTCCCATGATGCCCTCCTGAATTGCTATGCCAGTGAAATGAAGAAGTGCTATTTGGAGAATAATATACCTTTCAAGATTTTGCTTATTGTTGATAATGCTCCCAGACATCTGCCTTTTACTGGTTATCTTCACCCCAGTATCAAGAGTGTTTCTCCTTCCAAACATTGCCTCTTTGATCCAACCAATGGATCAAGAAGCTATCTAAGGGGCACCTTTTATGGTCTACTGCATGAGGAGGACCTTTTCTCAGGCTATTGTTGCAACTGAAGAAGACACTGAGAAGACACGTGGAATTCTGGAAGGGCTACAACATCTATAACTGCATCAAAAATTTTACTTGGCTTGGGGTGATGTCACCAAGGAGTACATGAATGGCATCTAGAAGATACTAAAGAGGTCTGCCCGTGACTTCCAATAATTTGCCAAGAATGAGGAGGTTGAAAAATTCAACAAGGCTGTGGCTGAGATGACAACTTTAACCTGGGTGTGGGTGAGGATGACATTGAGTAGTTCCTGGAAGTGGTTCCTGTAAAACTGGCTGATGAGGGGATGTTGGAAATGGAACAATAACTCCTAGCTGAAGAAGAAACAAAAGAAAAGGAAATTGCAGGAGAAAAAGAAAACCCCTCAAGAAAATTCAGAGTGAAGTGTTTAGCAAAAGTTTTTGCAGACCTCACCAAGCTCCTTAAAAAGTTTGAAAACAATCTCCCAACACTGGAAGATTTTTATTAATGGAGAGGAATTTTCATGGTGTATCATCTGATTACAATCAAATCTCCAAAAAAAGAAGAAGAAATAAACATACTAAGCAAACCATTAGGGGAATATTTTGTAAGAGTGACACCTCCTCAAGAAGACCCTCAAGCAGGTCCACAGGAGATATTCCAGAAGTCACTTTTTCATAGGAAATGCAGCTCTATTCTGGTATTGTTCCTAAATACCTTCCAGTGGGACAAAATGTGGAGGCAGATGACGGTGATGGTGACCCTGTGTAGGCCTTGACTACAGGGTGTTTTTAAGTCTTAGTTTTTAACAAAAAAGTTTAAGAAGTAAAAAATAAATTAATAGAACATAGATTATGGAATAAGGACATAAAGGAAGAAAATAATTTTGTGCAGTTATACCACGTGTTTGTGTTTTACTTTAAGTGTTATTACAAAAGAATCAAAAAGTTAAAAAATAAAAAAAAATTTAAAGTCAAAAGTTACAGTAAACTAAGGTTAATTTATTATTAAAGGAAAAATATTTTAAAATAAATTTATTGTAGCCTAAGTGTACAGTAATATACTAGGCCTTCACATTCACTCACCACTCATTCCCTGACTTACCCAGAGTAACTCTCAGTCCCCAAGCCCATTCATGGTAAATGCTCTGTACAGGTCTGCTAATTTTTTATTTATGCTATATTTTTACTGTACCTTTTCTATGTTTAGATGTGTTTGCATACACAAATACCATTGTGTTACAATTGCCTACGTTGTCAATACAGTAAAATGCTGTTCAGGTTTGTAGCAAAGGATCAATAGCCTATACAATATATCCTCAGTGTGTAGTAGGCTATACCATCCAGGTTTGTGTACATGCACTCTATGATAGTCATAAAATGATGAAATCACCTATGCACATATTTCTCAGAATGTATCCCCACATTAAGCTTCACATGACTGTAGATACTTTTAGTTCATTTAACTCAATCTGCTATAACTCATAATAATTGGGAAACCTCTTCTTTATGAGGACTTATTATTATTCTCATTCTGTAAATAGGAAACCTAAAACTCAAAAAGATTAATTATATTGCAATGGTTTAATTTTTTGTTTGAAAGATCACTGTAGAGAATTTTCAAAAAACAGGTGCTTTGTGTGGAAAGAAGAGAGAAAAAATTATGAGCTTGGTTTTGGACATGCGGTTAATATATCCAAATGTTTCCAACTAACTAGTAAATGTCCTATATGGGATGTGTTGATTGATATACATGATTGTGGTGGTGATACAGGTAGATCGGGTCAGATTGCCTGGCCAGACTCTGAAGTGAGGAAGGGATCACAAGAAACACCCTAGCCTGCTGGGGTGAAGCTGCACTGCTAGCATGCCACCTGATGGCAGGCTTCCCTAGCCCCAGGGCAGAGATGGTGCAAGAAAAACACCTTGCATAGAGCATGCCCAAGGCTAGTGAAAAGTCCTCCTATTCCCTTCTGGAACATGGCAGCAGAGGGAGGTGCAGACCTGCCACTCTAGCGTGAGAAAAGGATGGGATTGGCTAGGGTGCACAGAATTTTGGTCCTGGAGATTTAAATGGAGACTAAGGGAGCAACATGGGCCTTCTTCTTCCCCTCGCCCACCCTGTCAGGGGCTGGACTGCTCACAGACTGGTAGGCTCTGTAAATTGTGTGACCAGGAGACAGACCCCCGGCATGGGATGTGATAGTGGCAGCTGGTGGCATGGGCCATGCACTCACAGTCTCCAGAAAGAAGCCCGATTGCAACTGGGAACAATTTAAGTCTCCTGGGTGATTATGCAGCAGATGTGTGCTGTTTCCCAAAGGAGGGTATTTCTAAATGGGAGAAGGAACTCTGGGTGCAGCCCTGGGTTGGTCTGGCAGAGGGTGGTGGGGTTTTTCTCTGGGTGTTCTAGAGGAAATGGTCTCTGAGGCAGAAACCTGCCATTTTCCCCAAATTGTGTCGCTTTTGAATAAAAGACTCAATTCCTTTTTCACCAAACCTCTGCGTCCAGAACTTGCCAGTGGGAAGTGGGTAGCAGAAACCCATTTCTGTTTGGTAACAGTGGCTATTGTTTTTGTCTAGGGAAACCTCTTCTCCCTCTCCGGGTAAAAGATCTTACTTCTTTGCTTATTGGATAAGAATACAAAGAATTTAAATAATCAAAAGATTATACTCTCATTCCCCAAAGCAGTTTCAAAAATGAACATTGAACCAGGCAGACCCAATTAGTGTCCTTCCCTACTAATTTTTCTGCTATAGCCAATAGGGAAGAGTACCCTTTCCCTACTTTACCTTTGAAGCAATAAAGTAACCATCACAAACCTGCCTGTACTCATGTCTCTACTGCATGAGAATAGTCAGAAAATAAACATGATTCACATAGAGGTCCTACGGTAAATTCCAGAAGGCCCCCTTGGTTCTGCAAGCTGTTCCTTTGAGTATCTGATGTGCTTCAGTTCCTTTCTAATAAAATATTTTTGCTGCTTAAATCAATTTATGCTCTGTTTCTGTCACAAAAAATTTCCTAATAAACATTAAACTATATAATTCCTTTCATTCTTCCAAACTGAGGTAGGCTAGATAATTTCCAAGGACACACTGGTGACTTGTGTCTAGCTGACTTTGCTCTAAGTGGTTTTGTTGTTTCCAAATCCCAAACCACTCTCAATTACACACTATGACAATAGCCAGATATCCCAGGAAAGAGAAAATCTTTATTTAAAAATGCAATACTGACAATGTGCCTAGAATAATTATATTTTCCCAGTTGACCACATTGAAAGGGGTACCATTCATTTTATGTTCTGGTAGATTGGTTTGCATGCTCATTAAATTCAAATTAAAATTGAAAAAAAGAAAATAATAGTTGCATTTTATATTTTATTCTCTTTCATCCTTCTTTTTTCTGTGTGTATGTATGTGCATGTATGTATATGTATAATTTTTGCATTTTTTCTTACTTTAGGTTTCTACTCTTTCATTTAACTTTGTAAATATTTAAACATCAAACGCCTTTCTAGAAATCACTTGACTAAAATTAACTAGACCTCTGTAAGTCTTTTCAATTTCTTACAAAGCCAATTATCTCAAGATTGAAAATATTTTATAATTTCTTCTCTTTAGTTACTGAAAAGTTTTTATTCTTTTGCATATATTGAAATTCTGGAATAGGATTTGTTTTGTTATGTAAGTTTAACATTGTCAGCTTTATCACTCATACTTTGATAAAAATGGCCTTTCAATTTTCACACATCTAAAGTTTCTCTTAATAACTTAACTTCATTATAAGGCCCTCCTATTATCAACTCTAATGCATGGCCATTCTGTCTTGAATACTAAATATATTCCACTTGTTCTAGTGATCCTTATTAACATTTTTTTCTTTGCCTTCCAGGAATACTGCCATAATGTGGGTGGAGTACAATTTGTTTACTCTGCACCTCAGGCTTTCAGGTTAACATACATGCTGAATCTACATATCTACTGATCTTCTATTTCTTTATTTGAATTATATGTGGCTTTAATTTGAAAAGCTCGAGGCACCATATAAAATTCTTTTTCACATTTCCATAGCACAGAAAAATTACTGGATGAGATATGGTTAAAAGCAATGAAGAGTGAGAATCAGTAAATGCACAAGGGACTAACAGTGAAGTGAAAAACAAATAAAAGAGGTATAACAGTATACTCAGAGGCATATTATCTAGCCCAAACCTCTGATTTATGAGATAAAAACTGATTCAAAGGCTCCCTACAACCTCCCCAATAAAGTCAAACATTTAAGCAAGATATTGTCACTGACATGAGCTTCCTTTTCAGTTCAAACTACCACTGAACCCAATTTCAGTCAGAGTCCCTAAACATATTTTACACTTTCTTACCTGTTTATCTTTGTTAATGCTGTTTCCTTTAAAAACAAAAACAAAAACAAAAGACAACTGTACTCAGCCAGACTCTCAGAGTTTTATTTCAGAATTATCTAAAAGTTTATCTTTGTAGTATTTGGATACTTTCTTTATATTCAAACATGTTTTCCTGTAGCTTAGAAAGCTGAAACTGAAATGGAGAGTAAGCAACAGAAGAGAAATTTTAGTACTTAATAGCACTTGGTGACTTTCTTGTTGAATTAAGCACATTTTGCTTCATAGTTGAAGTTGGTATATAAGTCTTCTGTCTATTTGTTGTCTGTCTTTTTTCCAAACAGATTTATGTTAACTTACAAAAATAAACAACTTTTATTATATTTTATTTTGAGCTCTTTTATTTTCTCTTTAGGTAGGTGGGAATATTTCAGGGGATGATAATGATGAAGACCAAAGTCTCATTCTTCCTTTTCCACTGAAATCAATCACAGAGTATTAACATGGGAGACAGGGACTGGAAACTAGGGAAGGGTGTCACCTATATGACCACTCCAGGAAGACAAACGGTACAATAAAAAAATGGGCAAAGGAGCTGAACAAACACTTCTCCTAGGAGGACATACCCAGGGTACAGAGACATGTGAAAAGATGCTCAGCGTCATTAACCAACAGAGAGATGCAAATTAAAACCACAATGAGATACCACTTCACACCAATCAAAATGGCCATCATAAACAAATCAACAAACAACAAGAGCTGGTGAGGTTGTGGAGAGGAGGGAACTCTAGTGCACTGTTGGTGGGGATGCAGACTGGTGCAGCCACTGTGGAAAATAGTATGGAATTTCCTCAGAAAACTGAAAGTGGAAGTGCCTTGTGACCTGGTGATTCCACTGCTGGGATTATACGCTAAGAATCCTGAAACACCTATTCAAAAGAACTTATACACCCCTATGTTCATAGTAGCACAATTTACAATAGCCAAGTGTTGGAAGCAAACTAAGTGCCCATCAGTAACTGAGTGGATCAAAACACTGTAGTCCATTTACACAATGAAATACTACACAGCAGAAAGAAAGAAGGAGCTCCTACACTTTGTGACAGCTTGGATGGAACTGGAGAGCATTATGTTAAGTGAAATAAGCCAGGCAGTGAAAGACAAGTACCATATGATGTCACCTATAAGTGGAACCTAATCAACAAAACTAATAAGCAAGCAAAATATAATCAGGGACATTGAAATAAAGAACAAACTGACCTGAGAGGGGGTAAGGGGATGAAAGGAGAACAAGGGGAAGGGTAATCAAGGAACATGTATAAAGGACACATAGACAAAGCCAAGTGGGGGAAGGACTGAGGGTGGGAGGTGTGGGTGGGAGGTAGGGATGCAAGTGGCAGGGAGAGTGGTGGTGGGGAAATGGACAAAAACTGTACTGGAACAACAATAAAAAAAATTTTTTTAAATATCAGTTGATGGTTGTTTCAATGCGTGAGGAACTCTCTCTTAGGTATTTGTTTATTTGTCATTCATTCAATTATAACGTGTTTATATGTTTATTGTTCAATCTTGACCATCAAAAATATTATTTTATCACCCTCTGCCTTTTTTTGTCCCAGCTAGTGACTTATTTTTTTCCAAACAGTAAAAGTGTCCTTAACAAGTAGGTATATTTGGATTGGTTTTATTTTTCACTTGTAAGAGTGTGGAGGGAGTCAGGGCCGACACCAAGGACGAAGTGAAATGTTATCTGTCCTGCTGCAGGTGCTGAGACGCTATCTGCCCTGACTAATGCTGTAAATATTTCTCTCCCACTTCTGTAAGCCCCTTTGTGCCAAATCTATACTA
>PVJD01017400.1:0-17670 GCA_004026545.1 Mormoops blainvillei | reverse complement strand
GTGTACAGTGATTTTACAATCATAGTTTAATATGAGCATTTTCCCATAGGTTGCTGTTCTAGTGGTTATTTTTAAATAAAAATAAATCCAGAAAACCAGGAGAGTTATTTTTTGGTTGCTTTTAATCTCATGGATGACTTATGGAGAATATACTTTTAAAAACAAACTACTAATCTATTAAAGTCACATTAGTACAAATAAAATGCTGTCTTTTCATCTCCTGCTTCATAGCCAATTAATGACTGGTATGGTCACCTACCGAATGTGTATAGTTGTACAGATTCACTGAGAGGTGAAAAATGTTAGTGTAATATTTCTCTCTTCTATAGATTTATCTGTCTATCTATCTATCTATATCTATCTATCTATCTATCTATCTATCTATCTATCTATCTATTTTAAATTGTTGTTCAGGTACACTTGTTTCCATTTTCCTGCCACCAATTTCCCCCACCCCACCCACCCTCACCTCCCACCCTCAATTATTGAGCTAAAGAATAATTTAATGCCCAGTGACTGAAGGTCACAGGAAACATACTTGTAGCTTTAAAAAAAGGTTTTTGACTTACTGATAGCAAGAGATAACACATATCATAGGAATTGGATTTTAGAATGTCTCTTAGAGGGTTTGGATGTGTGCTAGATTATTCTGAGAGATGAGGGGAATTTTACATTGAATGTTATCAAGAATTGGGAGCAATTCAGCATCTTATTTATGTCTGTTAGGTAGCAGAATGAAGAGGGACTAGGGAAATTATTGGTAAAAAGGCAGCAATTACTCAGAAGAAAAGATGGTTAGTCATTTTGTATCTGGGATGTGGCTTTGGGTTTTTCTTTTAAAAACATTATGTTCTATTCTTGCCCTTGTCCTCTCAAAATTATTATTGATAGTCTTCTAAGAATAATATAATCTCAACAATTATCATGTTACAAACAACACATTTTTATCAGCACTTGTTTACATCCTCTGTGAGTCACAAGGTTGTAACATGTAAAATACTAACAATTCCAGGTTATATAAATGGTATTTGGAAACTGGAATTAAGTAAAATATTTCTTACTATTAAGGTAAACCCTCTAAATGCATTGGTTCTACCAAACTATGAGAAAAAGTTAAAATATTCTTTCTAACTCTTGCTGACTTAAAGAAAATTACTTATTTTTCACTTACTCCTGCTTCACAAGGTTAAAATAAAGAATCAAAGACACATATAGGATCAGTATTTTAACAATATGTTACTTATTGAAATAATATGCATATATTTGTTGTTCTAAGTACTTTATCTATGTCAATGTGTTCTAAACACTTTACATATATTAATCCGCTTAATAGTCACAGACAATTTTTTGTTGTTGTTCTTGTTGTCTTTCAATGAGAGGCTAAGTAACTTGCAAGATCCTACAGCTAAGTGACAGACCTGCCATTCAGGCCAAACTTACCTCTCTCCAGAATCCTTGCTTGTAGAGGTTATAGAAAAATGCAGTTCACATTGCAAGAAGTCTTAAAGGCACTTGTGTCTAATGTCTGGGCCTTCTGTCTTTGTGATTCATTTCTAGTGATAAGTACTGTGCTGAAGTCATAAAGTCTGCCTTAGTTTCCAGAGTACAGAGAAATCTCCAACTATTTGCTCAGATTCAACTACAATAAAAGTTATTTAAGTCTATGATTCAAATAACATTTTCTTCATGTTGAGAAATTTGTTAGCACTCTTCAGAACCTTGGAGAGAACAGTAGATAACTAGGGTGTGATAGCATACTTATTTATATTTTCCTAACACTTTCTCTCCACAATCTTTTCAATTCACTCAATTTTATTTAATTTCTTGAATAGAATTGCTTTCTATTTGAATAAAATAGAATTACATTTTCTTCAAGAAAATTAGAATTCCAAATAATACAATCCATAATAATCCTAATAGGCAATTGGTTGTTCTTTCTTCCTCATAAAATAACCCAGTATATTTAAAAAATAAAGAAAATAGGCATAATATGGTGTTATCCATAATGAATGCTTACTGATCACCCAACATTTGTTTCAGAACTTGTAGATATAGGGGAGTCACCAAAGTATGCTCAAAGCTTATATTCCCCCACATTGGGTTTGGGGAGAGAAGAGGAAGGGAAGAGCTGAAGGAACAGAATGACATTCCTACTATATTTGACACTGGGAGGGGGTCAGATCATTTTCTACAACTCTCATTATAACAAAATTATGTTTGGTAACAATCATGACATACAACTAATGCAATAATGGCTAGAAAAAAAGATAGGCAGTGAAAATTGCCTTTTACTGAAATGTACATGTGTATATAAAATCGTGCCATAATAAGGTGAATAGACAAGTAATATCACAGCAAAAAAAAAGGGGGAAACTAAAATAGTGGATTAATATTTCTTAATTACACTGATGTATGTTTTATAAAGTGGGGAAGACTGACACCTATATATTGGTCTGTTGTGTAATGAATATTAACAACTAAGTTAATAATAAGAGTAACAATTTTTAAGAATTTGATTTTAATTTTAAACATATTCAAGTCGAAAAAAATTATTAGTGAACTAAAGTTTGCATTTACCAAATAAAATTATTACACTTTGCATGTTCTGTTCTGTTTCATTTTTTAAATTATAAATAAAAAATAACTGAGTGGTCAAGGCAAATGACATGTTTGGAGTTATTCAACTCCTTCTCCTCATCTTTACAATAACTCTGCTGTCACCGTTTGTTTGAATCTAGTTTTAAATGCAGAAATACATAATATCAACTGGGAGTGAAGACTGAAATTATAGCCAAAGCTAATTTGAGTGACTCTAAACCATTATAAGCTTACTCCCCAGATGAAGCTGATTTCACATATATCACAGGGAGTTCTCCAAATTAGCTTCCAAATAAAATATAATGTGGGGGTTGACTACGGAAGTGGGAGGTAGACTGGGAGGAGGGGGGAAAAGGGGGAAATAATTGGAACAGCTGTAAAACATGAAAAAAGAAAAAAATGTAATAAAATCATGCTAACTTGGAGTTTATATTTATATTATTAAAAGTGAATAGTAACCATAACTTATCTTTTACAATTTAGGTCAACAAAAACTACTATCAGAGAGGAATAACATCACTTTTAGAATTTATCAGTTTTTAAAAATTGCTGGTATATTGTGATGTAAAAGTCAGGCTGACTTTTCTGAGTTGGTTTTATTATTGATATTATATTATAATATATACCCTTCTTGCAGCTGTT
This sequence comes from Mormoops blainvillei, assembly GCA_004026545.1. Taxonomy (NCBI): domain Eukaryota; kingdom Metazoa; phylum Chordata; class Mammalia; order Chiroptera; family Mormoopidae; genus Mormoops; species Mormoops blainvillei. The sequence continues at coordinate 14,430 of PVJD01017400.1, read as the reverse complement.
CTTTTCTCTAAACCTTTGGTAAGACATTGGAAGAAGGGTGGGAGGGAAGGAAAGAAGCTATAATAAAAGAATATAATTTTAGCTAGTCTACACTGATGAGCTGAAATAACACACCAAAATAAATGCTATTTATTCAAATTAAATCTGAAAGAAATCTGAATTTTAAAATTAATGTAAATAAGTTTATATTTTAAATGAATTAAAATTCTAAATTGAATTTGAAAAGCATCTAAATTAGGAAGTTAAATTTAACTTAAAGTCTAACAGTCAATTTGATTTAAATTATTTTAAGTTAAATTAAAATTCAGAATCACCTGAAATGAATCAGAATTAGCCATAACATTCACTTTATATATAAAATACTGAAATTTTAATTTCTAACCAGTTTTAATTAGGTTTGCTTTAAAAGGTAGCAGTCTAAAGAATGGTTTGACACAAAAGGTTAAAACAACCAAAACAGAGTAACAAAAATAAAGATGGTTGGTTGGCAGAAATTATTATAATAGGTTATATGGTTAATGCCTCATCAAATTTACATTAGCTTCAAATATAAAATTTGGGATTGTAGAAAAGCATCACAGGATGATATAAATTTCTAGTGAAATGAAGAATCTGATCACTCATGATAAAATAATTTTTCTGACTTTGTCTCCATTGAGCGGGCTTTCCCTCTGCCAGCTGAACCTAGCCTACCACTGGGGTGAGGCGAGGGTCCTCGGACCTCTCAATGATCCTGGGACAATTCCTTAGACCCATACTCCCTGCTTCACCACTGGAAACTTCTTGAGAGGAGTTTGACAAGAAAGTTGCAGTTAGAACCTATCAGAATCTATCATTCACACCTTTTTAAGAAAGTTCCATCAAGCTCTATTTATGTCAGTCACTACCCAAAAACCAATCCACCCAGCCCTCACCCCTGCTCTCATCCCTTATACCTCTGTAGAAACCCTAACTTGACTGAAGTCTCACATAGAGCAAATTTCTCAAAACTTGAGCTGTTCTCTCCGAATTTATGCCTGTCATGAACAAAATTCCCAAATGATCAGCCTCTTCCTAATCCAGAGGCTCCTTGGCTCTGAAAGAATCCCAGCCCATAGTGCTAAAAATCTATGGGGGAACGTCTGCCACAATGACTGAGACCGCTCCTGACATTCAGTGAGCAGAAGTCAGGGTTGCTAAATTGCCTTGATGCTCCAAGTCCTGCAGCTTTGTGCTGCCTCACGTGCCAAAGGCTCGTATTGAAGAACACCGTGAAACGTCACGGTTAATGAGAACCTTGCTTTCCCAGCATCCCTCTCATCTGGTGTTTTCTTGTGTCTTATTTATCAGTGTTGCTTGTTTGTTTCAAACATAGGATCATTGGATTTTGTTTCATTCTTGTTCTTCATGGCCACTCCCCAGTGATTATTGCTCACTCCAACTTTCAAAACATAAAGAGAGCAGACTGACTGTGTCAGAGGGGAGGGAGGCTGGGGACTGGGTGCAAAACGTGAAGGGATTAAGAAGTACAAATTGACAATTATAAAGCAGTCACAGAGATGTGGATTACAGCATAGGGAATATCATCAATAATATCGTGATAACCACGAATGGGGGGCAGGTTGGGCAAAGGGACCACTCTGTAAAGCACATACTTTTCTAATTACTGTACTGTACATCTAAAACTAATATATAATAATACTGAATGTAAACAGTAATTGAAAAAATAAAGATTAAAATTTAAAAAGAGAAAAAACCATGATAGATGAAAATATTTGTTTTTTGAAAACTAAAAAATATCTGATAAGATAGAAACCAGATTGTGAGTGGTTTAAGAAAGAGTCTTAAGAAGCTTTTTGGCAAATGCTATTAAAATACTAAATAAAAAGGTAGAGCACTTATTTCTCGTCCTGAATAATAATAACTATTATTCAATGTTTGAAGTTACAAAGCATGTGGACATTTGCTTGTGTGTAGGTGCCATTCAGTTTTGTCTTGGGCAATTGAAATGGCTAAAAAACACCCGTATGAGAAACAGCCTAGTACAAACACCAACACAAAGGAGAAGGTGTTGGCGGGGAGTCTGCGAAGGAGGTATTATTGTCACTGATAGAGGTGATATAGGTGTCCAGCTTCCAGGGCTTTGTTTCTTTTCTTTAGTTTTCTTCTTCTTTTCTTTTCCTTTTTCTTTCTTTCATGTTTGTTAATATGTTAGGCTTTCATAGAAGGGAATAATTTTCAAAAATAAATGCTCCTGCCTGAGAAATAAAATTGGCAAAAGTAAGTTTACAGTTGTAACACAAATAAATAGTACAATGATTCATAAATAATAATACAAGACTAAATGTTTCACATACTCACAACTTTAAACCTACTTTTGCCCACCCCTGTGGTGTGTACTTGTACATATATCTTGACTATTCCATTTCATCCATCTCTTTGTTTCTGTATTTCCAATAAAGATTCTATTACAGAGATTTGCAAGATTCACTCACTTTTTCTTCACGCTTTTTTTCCATACCAATTCTATACAGAATATATGGTTTTTATTTTTTGCAAGCAAACTGAAGGTGAGGCATGTTGAATAATTTGCCCCAGGTTACTAAACTGGAAAACAGAAACACCATTAATGATAATCGTGTTGATCATGATGGTGACAATAATAACTCAATAATGACCATCTCTAAAAAAAATCTCCTATGTGCTAGGCACCATACTTGGTATTTTATATGTATTGTGTCATTTAGGCTCCACAGTAAATCTTTCATTATCTCTATTTTTGGGGGGTTTATTTATTCATTTTTTTGGTATATTTTATTGATTATGCTATTACAGTTGTCTCATTTTTGTCTCCCGTTTATCCCCTCTGCCCTGAACCTCCCATCATCCCCACACCTCTTGGTTCATGTCTATGGGTTGTACATATCAGTTCTTTTACTTCTCAGTTTCCTGTACTATTCTTAGCCTCCCACTGTATTTTTTTTTTTTGTGACGTTTTCCCACCACCACTTTCTCCAGCCCAATGCATCCCCAACTCCTACACTCAATCCTTCCCCCATTTGGCTTTGTTGATGCGTCCTTTATGCATGTTCCTTTCCCACCTTTTCCCATTATCCCCCCTCCCTCCTCCCTTCTGGTTACTGTCAGTTTGTTCTTTATTTCAATGTCTCTCATTCTGTTTTGCTTACTTGTTTGTTCTATTGATTAGGCTGCACTTATAGATGAGATCATATGATATCTGTCTTTCACTGCCTGGCTTATTTCACTTCACATAATGCTCTCCAGTTCCACCCATGCTGTTGCACAGGGCAGGAGCTCGCTCTTTCTTTCTGCTGTGTAGTATTCCATTGTGCAAATGTACTTTGGTGTTCTGATCCACCCATTTACTGTTGGGCAGTTAGGTTGTTTCCAATTCTTGGCTATTGTAAATTGTGCTGCTATGAACATTGGGGTGCATAGGTTCTTTTGAATTGGTGTTTTAGGATTCTCAGGGTATATTCCCAGTGGAATCACTGGATCAAAAGGCAATTCCAGTTTTAGTTTTTTGAGGAAATTCCAAAACTGTTTTCCACAGTGGCTGCACCAGTCTGCATTCCCACCAACAGTGTACTATGGTTCCCTTTTCTCCACGTCCTCCCCAGCACTTGTTTGTTGATTTGTTTATGACCATTCTGTCTGGTTCTTCACATATTTCTTTCTAGATATGTTTTAAAATCAGAGATATTACTGGATAAATATTTCTAGATAAACAATTATATTCAAGTTAATAACAATTTTTGTTCTTGAAAACATTCCTTATTTGTCCTTTTTGGCTGATGAGTTTACAGTTATAATAGAGTTGAATTGTAGTCAATATATCAACTTTTTTGTCTTGCTCATATCTTTAAAAAAATTACTCTGATTGGCATTACTTTGATGGTGTATTTTTAGAGGTAGTTTTTTTCTTTACCAGTTTTAGGACAATATCTGTTATCTTTAACCTGCTAAAAGGCTTATATGAGAAATGAAGCTAAATTTAACCAGTTCAGATTAGTTACCCTGAACCCAACATCCAATCTCTAGACCTAAAATGTTAAAAATAAATTCCACTAATGTGCCCTTTCCCTATCCAATCTCCTGCCTTCCTCAGTGCAGCTGACCACCATCCTTAATTCTGTATTTATCATTTTCTTGCCTAAACACACACACAACATGTGTGTTTACATGCATGAGAGCTTAAACAATAATTTTTAAAATTAACATTGTTTAAATTTTATAAAAAGTCTATGCAGTTCTGACTCAGTAGCTCAGTTGGTTAGAGCATTGTCCCAATACACCAAGGTTGTGAGTTCGATCTCCAGTCAGGGCACATACAAGAATCAACCAATGACTGCATAAATAAATGGAACGATAAATCAGTGTTTCTCTGTCTCTCTATGAAAATGACTTTTAAAAAGTCTTTATGCAGAATGCAATCTCTGTGACTCACTACTTGCACTCAAGCACAACTTAACCATGTAGTTATGTCGATATGTTGATGGGGGTATCTGTAGTTATTTCCAACACTGTGTAATATTTCTGGTATCAATATATCATCTTTCCCTCTGTCCTTGACTATGGGAGGTTCCGGTTTTCTGCTACTATTAATAGTGTTGCTGCACACGTTTCTGTTCACATCTCCTGATGCTAATGTGCAAGGATTTCTCCTCAGTATGTAGCTAGGAATAGCATTACTGGATCTTAGGTTCTGATCGACTTTATATAGCAAAAGTAAATTGTCTTTCAATGTACACTCCCAGCAGCCATATTTAAGGTGTTCTTGAAGCCTACATCATCTCTAATAGTGTTGAATGATAACAATTAATATTTGTCAAAGAGTGAGTATAAAATGACATTTAATTTTGGTGGCATTTTATTATTATTTGATGATTTATTATCTGTTTTCTTCCACTAGAATATATTGTTCATAAAGTACTTTGTCTTCTTTATTGTTTTATCCCTAGAATCCATGATAGTGTCTGATATATAGACATGCTCAATCAATAATTTACAAATAAATTAATATAAAATTATGCATAATTGATTATAAAAATGAACCTTTGGTACTATGTATATGATATATATAAATATACATATATATCTCATATATAAATATATTAGTAAGCATATAAACATATAGTAAGTTCCTAAATATAAGTGTTTATGATGAAAGTAATCACAGTTCACTTTTTCAACTTTATATTGACCTGCATGTATATATTATATACGTATATATATTGTTTAAATATCTCTATCCAGCCTACTAAACCTTCTTTGGGAATTTTTTAACAGAAAAACTATGAGGTCATTTAAATTAAAAACACTGAGTCATATTCCTAAGGTTTAATGTGCGTCGTAGGTGACTAAAACACACACAGGCAGACAGACACACACATACTATCAGTAAAGAAGGTATTAATTAGCTCATGGTTGGTTTCCAAAGACCAAGAAGAGCTGCCACTCATGAACGCAAATGATTTTAATATCTATTTAAATAATCATTTAACGGTATTTCAAAGTTATGTCGTATTCACTTATCATTATAGCTGAAAGTTTATGTTAGAAACAGATAACTATCAGAACTCTTACAAAATAAATTTTCAGCTGCTGATCTGTAAGTTTAGATTTGGTTAATGAAGAATGAATCATTGCTCCGTCATTTTCAGTGAGATTTGAATACAGATTCTTTAGAGCAGTGATTCTCAAAGCTTGAGGAACTGTGAGGGTCTCACAGACCCTTTTGGGGGTTCACAGGGTCCTCTTTTTTCCAACTATGTAGCTAAGTGAAGTCAGATTTTCTTTCATATACTTTATTTAAGGTAACAACATGCAATAGATTGAATGCTGAAGCAGATATGAGATGACAGGTGATATGTTTTGTGTTTGGGGGATGGCAAAATATCTTTTGAACAATTAGATCAACTCTAAATGCTAAGTTGTTTTTAGGGCTGGGCTACTACCAGCATTGCATTGGCCAATGAAAAGGCTAAGAATGTGCTTAGAGCAATCTTCAAAGAAATACATTCAAAGAACACAGTTTTATAAAACTTTAAATTTGCTATTTATCAAAATCTTCAAATATAGCTTTTCTGTGGGAAAATATGCAATAAAAAATAATTCGGGTTGCCTCTGGGAAACAGGGTTATAGTTTTCTGGGAAGTGGAGTGGGAAGAATTACTCTTCATAGTATATCCTTGTTCATCTTTAAATTATATCACCGCTCATATTATCTATTAAAAAGCAAACTAAGTTAAAATAAAAATCAAATAAATAATCATATAGGGAATTAGTGCTTTGTTGGACTTCATTTACTCATTTAATTATTTTTCCCTATTTTAAAATACCTGAAGGGTGAGAGCAGCATACATTTTTAGGTGTTTCGGACACTGAGTTACCCTTAATTCCTGAGAACAAGGGGCCGCTGCATCCAGCAGCCTTGTGTTAATGGTTCTCTGGGGAATTAGGAAGACAGGGGGTTGGCCAGGCATGAAGCAAAGTGTTACTGAAATAAGGGAAGGGCCTCACAACACAGACCCAGATATGGGAATTTATAATTCAGGAAAAAAGCAAAAAATTGGATTAAGTGATAACCAGGGAAGTGAAAGGTCCCTCAGGAAAATTCACATTTTCAGGAACTTTGTTGGACCATCTGCACTCCCAGGACAGAAGCTTAAATCAGTTTATTATATTATCAAAGGGTGATACCACCAGGCCAAATGACTTAGAAACAGTCAGCTTCGTTTGTTTTTTAGCTAATTTAGAATCTGGCTTTATTGTCTTCTGGATGTACACCATTTTGTTGACAACTCTAATTTCTGATTACCAGATTTAATAATAAATTATAATAAATATGTTTTAACTAGCACAGAGCAGAGTAGAAATTTTAGGCCTTTGATACAAACATTACTTTTTTGGTGTTCCTGCTATATGTTATATCTAGCATTTTCTTTGGTTTAACAATGAACTCATACTATCATGTTAAATGTTTGGTCGACTCCTAGGACCATGTCCTTTCTTATCTGAATTTCTGGTAGTGCAATTACTTCAATGTGATACTTACACAGAGTTACATTTTTCTATGAATGGAAAAATGTTTATTGAACCCTCTTACATGTTCTCTTGTTTAATATTCGTCTTTGGAAGTCATTTTTTTGGATCTTGTTACCAATCTACCATAAAACGGTTGTTACAAAAATTAAATAAAATGACAAATGCAAAGCATTTAAATCAATGCATGAAACAGACAAGGGCTCAATAAGTTAGTGGTTATTATTACTTTATTTTCTGAGGGAAACCTTTTAAGATAGATTATAAAATTATCAGCTGATTTGTCTTCAGCAGCAGAATACTTCTAGATGATGTCCTTATGGTCGAAATATGACTATAGTTTGCTCATTTTATAGTCACATATAATCAGAGCATTGCTATTTAAACTCTTGCTTCTCTAGAGACCAGCATGTTACAGCACCTGGGAGTTTGTTAGAAGAAATGTAGAATCTCATACCCTGTCCTACAACTACTGGGTCAGAATCTTCACTTCAAAAAAAAAAAAAATCCCCTGGTAATTCACATATGCATTAAACTTTGAGAAGTACTGCTTTGTAGATCTTATTTGCCATGTTTTGCAAAATTGTGTTCTTTTCTCTTTTACCATTTAACCTTAATATTGAAGTTGTTTGACTTGTTTTCCTTTCAGTACAGGAGATATCCTTTGTCTGGGGTTTTATCTATTGAGTAACTCATGTTTCTCATTACTTGTTTACTTCCTTCAGAAACTGTATTATGTATGTAGTAGGTGAAAGCTCATTGTCTTCACACATGGGAAGAGATCTGTACTATTGCACAGGTTTTATTTTTTATTTTGTAGCCATTACAAGGCTGACTGTTGAATTTTTTGCAAAGTTAAGAAGTTTTAAAAATATTTGCTGCATTATTTATTAGCTGGGAATAAGTTCGAACCAGCATAATCTTAGTAAATATTTAGTATGGAACTCTATTAATATTCAGGAAAATATCAGAAATATCTTTGATGTGGACATAAGACTATCTTCTCCTTTTACTTTCCAATATTTCTGTGTATTTTATATGGAAAATGTGTCTGTATTGCCTAATTAAAATACTGTGGCTAAGAGGATACAAAATTCATCCTTTGGGATGTTACTATTTTGTATGAACCTGATACATACCCTTCCTCCCTAGCCTCAGCCTTGGGGCCCATGGTCTGGGCTCATGAGGTCTGTGTTGCTCTGCTCTGCCCTTTCCTCTGAGATTCCTTTTCCCAGCCCTGTATGAGACTAAAGTGGAGGTGTATGCACTTTCCCATCTCTCCCCTCGGTCCTACAAACCCGTGAAATATTTCATCCTTGGACAACACCCAGAGGCCACTCCAGTTTCCTTCTCAAGCCTTTTAACACATCATAGAGCTCGCTGCCTCTCTGAAAGATGTGGGTGTGACTGGGCCACACAGACAGACATAGGTCCCAGAAAAATCAAAAACAAGTTTCAGAGTAAAGGAATACTCAAGCCATAAGAACACCAAGACCTGGCTATCTCTTGGGAGCAGAGAGCTGGGGAAATCCTTTATACTATATTACTGCCTGAGGAATTTGAAGTAGTGTGAACAGAGCTCAAGGCACTTTCTTCATTAAGTTCTCAACACATCACCCAGCTGCAAAAATTGAGCACCTCGTGGTTATGGGTAACATGATTCTGCTGTTCTTTAGGCTCCTCTTCCTTACTGAGGACGAAAATAGCCCGTACAGATTATGTAATAACTCTCTGTTTCTTATTACGGTGCCTTTAGGTTATTGAGGATGATCATTTAAATATCTTTCACAGTGCATCATAAAAAAGGATTACAAAAAATACATTAAAACTGTTTTCTCATTCTTTTAGGCAAATGGAGAAACCAACATTATTCCCATTGTCCTCAGCACTTTGCCAGTAAAAACATGATGCCAAATGATGGTATTGGATGAGGCAGTTTCTGAAGTGCTTTTGCAAATTTGTAAACAGGTGAAAGAAAGTTATATATATTTTTTCCCTTTGATTGGTTCCAAAGAGTGACAAATATTAAATTATTGGTACCCTTTTATGACATTAAAATAAAAATTAAAGAAAACCAAATACCATTCTTTCCATTATCTTGGACAGTACTTTTTAACATATAGTTCATACTATTCAAATTCCAATACACTCCACACTAATTTCTAACCTCCCAGACATGGTCTGGATGACTCACCCACACTTCGAAGCACATCAGTGCTTTTCCGAATTTGCTGACACATGTTCTCCATCTGGCTGACTCCCCAGGCCTGTACCCACCTCTTCACCGTAAATGTACATTGAATGTACTATTAGTAAATGTACTATTTCTATGTTCTCTTCAAATGTGTACTTTAAAGCTTTCTGTTATTCTAAAAGATGTAACTTTCTCTCTGCCTCATCTAAAAACACATGATTATCTGTTAAAGAATTTCAGTTAAAGAATTATTTTTTCAAGTATTTTATTATACCTTTATGTATAAGCAGTGTTTTATTTCTCCTGCTCTATTTAAGTTTACTCAAGATGGGTTATAGATGTGATTCAAATCATAAACACGGGATAACTAAGACTCTTCTTTATAAATTATGGTCAGGGGGAGGAAAGAGATAGAGAGCTCAAAGGGCTTAAGTAGAGGATTAATTTCAGGAATTATATCAGAGGTGAGGACACATTTCTGTATAGGAAACCAACAAGCAATGGTCAAGTACCAAGCACCACCCACAGGCAGGAAGTGGGGAAGTTGTTACTATTCTTAGCTTTGAAAAAGGAAGGGAATGGCATGAAGTTACAGGAGCCCAGTGAGAGCTAAAACCATGGAAGAAAGAGCACCTGACTTGATTTGTCCTTGTAGAGGAACACACCCAATGCCAAAAAACTCAGTGAGGTGGCAAGAGAAAGGGGAGAAATAAGGTACCAAACTTGTTCTTTCCTTCTACTCTCTGTTTGTTATGCTTGTGACTTCGCTGAAAAATTCAGCATGTTATCCAGAGCAAGAGTAATTGGTTCCTGAAACAAGTATTCTTTTCACAGTGAACCACGTATTTGCTGCTAGATTAACCACATCCTGTAAATCAACAACCCACGTGATATTATCCCGTGGCTCAAGCCGTTATTGGCCCCACTAGGCAAGTCCACAGTTTTGTTGACTAAGGTGTTTCCAGGTAACAAAGCACATAGTCAAATGACATTTCATAAATCTGACATTATTGTTGCATTTCTTTCAACATACATTAAGGTCCCTGGTTAGAAAATACATTATGTTGTAGAAGGTACCACAGGGACAATTCAGATTTTCAGATTTAAAATTCAAATTTTAAGTACCGGCGCTGGCAGAAGTATTTCTGTCAGGAAAGGGAAATCTGCATGCAAATACACACACAATCCCATGACATTAAATTCCTGTCCCCTCTTCGATGGAAGTTTTCCAATGTAATCAACCAGACACTGGGCAGCTGTGGGCCACCTGGGGAATGGTGCCCTATCAGGGACCCAGCATTAGCCTGTACTGAAGCAAAGTTGAGTAGTTAGCAGTTGTAAGGGGCTGTCGAGCCTTGGTGAGGAGGTATGGCTTTCATTTTCTCGTCCAAGCGCAGTCTTCAGCCCTGCCTCCGTGGCCACTGCTCTCGTTGGTGCCAGAGACACTAATTTCATCATAGCATCCCCTACCTTCGTTCCCATTCTACAGAGGACAGGAGACCCAGAGCTTTTCTGAATGCTCTTGCTCCTCTCACTATATGAATTTCCTTTTATTCTTTTCAATGTTAGAATTCCTTTAATGACTCCCATCTCCCTGGAGGGCTATGATTTTCTAAATGCCTTGATCAAGGAAGGGTTGTCTGAGCCCTCCCAGTGCAAAAGGTAATGCTGATCAAGCTGTAAAAAATGGATTTACCTCATCAGTCCTATCACTGTAAGTGTTAGATTGCTTCTTCTAATGTACCTGGGATGTTCCATTATCTTAATTTCATTGACTGTAGCCACCTGCTATGTCTAGGTTTTAAGTAACTAACATGGCAGATATTTAAAGTCACTCTTAGGTGGTTTAACAGCACATTCAATTTTTTTTCAAAGATCGCTTCTATTTATTTATTTATTTACTTTCAATATTATTTCATATTAGTTTCAGGTGTATATCATAGTGGTTAGACAGTTACATACTTTACAAAGTGTTCCCCTGATATTTCTAGTCCCCACTGGCACCATGCATAGTTATTACAATATTAATGACTGTATTCCCTATGATGGATTCAATATCCTTGTGACTACTTTGTAACTACCAGTCTGTACTTTTCAATCTCTTCACCGTTTTCACCTAGTCCCTTCCATTGCTCCCCTCCAGCAACCATCAGTCTGTTCTCTGTCTCTATGAGTCTATTTTTGTTTTGTTTGTTTATTTATATTGTTCTTTAGATTTCACATGTAAATGAAACCCTATGGTATTGGTCTTTCTCAGACTGAAGTATTTCACTTAGCATAATACCCCCTAGGGCCATTCATGCTATTGCAAATGATAAGATTTCATTCTTTTTTATGGCTAAGTAATATTCCATTGTAAATATATTATATACCACCACTTCTTTATCCAATCATCTGTTGACGGGCATGTGGCTTGTTTCCAGATCTTGGCTATTGTAAATAATGCTGCAATGAACATCAGGTACACCTATTCTTTCAAATTAGCATTTTGAGTTTCTTTGGATATTTACCTAGAAGTTGAATTTCTGGGTCATAAGGCAGTTCCATTTTTAATTTTTTGAGGCACCTCCACACTGTTTTCTATAGTGGCAACACATTCAATCTTAAACTCTGGATGGACATATCTGTATTAACAAAGTTAGCCTGATTTAACTTACATTTCATTCTCCTTGCTTTTATATCCTCAGAACACATTCTTATACCTGCTCCCAAATCCCCTATGCAGATCGGCAAAGTGCTGCATCTTCACAGTGTTCAATTTCTTGTCCTGAAGGAAAACCTCACTCTTACCTTCGTAGATTATAAAGGAATCAAACCCGTGAAATATGATTCAAGAAAATTGAGAGTGTCTGAGTGTGGGTATATGTGTGTGGTGTGTGTGTGTGTGTGTGTGTTGGGGATGGGAGAGCCTGTCACTGAGAACAGTCATTCTATTGAGACAATTTCTTTATGTATAGTAATGAAAAGGGCTTTTGCACTGGAAGGCCAGCTCCCTACTGGCAAAGCTTCAGGAAAATTTAAACTTTTAAATTCTCAGCAGCACCTAAATCTATTCAAATGCCTTCATCACATGTCTCAGTCTCACACCTTAGCTAATAGTTAAGCCAAGGGAACCAGTGCCCTATGTTTGTACAGTTATCAAACTTTTTGTCTCAAGTTTCTTTTACCCTTGTAAAAGTTATTGATAACCTCAAATAGCATTTGCTATGTGAAGTATATCTTTTGATATTTAATATTTCTAACTTAATACAGAAAATTTTCAGATACGAGAATACACCAGCACACATCCTATTACGTGTTAGAGCAGTTACTTTATCTCAACTCATTTGGTTTCTATCAAATTCCACTGGAGACTTAAAAGAGAATGGAAATGATAAAGTAAATACAATCTTTGTTTTAATATGAAAATAGCTGTGACCTCAAGAACCTTCTGAAATGTCTTCAGGATCTCCAGTGATTCCCAGAAGATAACTTGAAAAGTGTGGATTTAGCATAGGAGACAGGGTGGAATTGCATGTTTAGCTGACGTGACAGCTCTACAACCCAGACAGTCAGATGGGACAGAATCTTCAAACTTGTCTCTCCTGGAGTCATACAAGTTACAGGCTTCTTGGTCATCATGGAGTTTTTCTGATTTTCTACCTGTACTTTGAATTGGGGGCCCAAGCTCCTAAGCATATGTTTTTCTTTTTGTAGTATTTCCAGTGTAATAAGAAGCAATGATCCAATCCCATTATCTTTACAATCACTACTTTTCATGACAACTAAATGCCATAACCTCTTGATCTTGCAGCACCTTGTTTGAAAGAAGCAGTCTGCTCCTCGATTGTTCCCCTCGCCGTACACTATGGAATACCACTGTTCCATCTCTCCTGGGAAGGTAGTCATCTAGGTGTTCATTAAATGTAGGATGACACTGATTCCAGATTCTCAGTTAGAGGCCTTGTTTCCCGGGGCCTCTCCTGATACTGTGTTAAGTTCAACTAAGTGACTATTTTCAGAAGTGTGTGAAGGGTTAATGGAACTGTCAGCGGGCAATGAGACTAGATTCCATTGCCCTTTGTAGGCCTGGCATGTCAAGAGAGCAAACAGCGTTATCTGAGCTTGGTGAGAGCTGGTGCTGTGGAAGAGGGATCTGTGGCTGCTGAGGAACTTTCAGAATCACGGCAAGGCGTGTGCAAGGAAGCAGAATAAAGACTCTCACTCTCCCTCTCCCATCCAGTGACCTCCTTCTGTTGCCTGCTGCTGTCTAAACCCAACTAGAAACCATACAGGACAGGGAGCGTCAGTGCCCGTCTGTAGAGAAGAGAAAGGTAGGTACAGCTTAAATCTTCTCTTGATCTATGAGAAATTTAAGTTAAAATAGGTTCAGATGTTTACATGGTAAACAGTATTTTTAAAATTAAAAATCCATGGTGAAGATTAAAACTATTAATAATTGCACATATGGAATGAGCAAAGTCCTTCAACTTTGATTTTTGTCTTTAGCAGTATTTCTGTATGTGCAAAAATATATACAAATAGCCCAATAATGACAGCAGGAAAAAAACCTTGAGAACTTAAAACTATTTTTAATAAAAAATTTGTATCTTATAGCAAACAGGACAGGTAATTAATGTGTTCCGTGGTTGTACTATAAACTGTGACTCCCTTGTTTGTGGTAGAATACTACAAATAGTTCAATATGTTGATAAGGTTGTAAAAGCCCTTAGAATGAAAATACTGAACACATTTTTATATTTATAAGGGTTTCAATTTGTTTCAGTCTACAAAGTAACAGATTTCTAAGTCTCATATCTTACAAATTTTCTTGTTCAAAAAGCTAGAATAATTTCACCCACATTTGCCCAGTATGACTCGTTATCTTCTGACAGAGCACAGTGCCTCTAAATCCTTTCTGCTTCAGTCTAAAATTGTAAGCTTTCTGAGAGTGAAAAGGCATAAGAAGTACAAGTCTGAAAAAAGGATCTAAGTATCATAAAATACTTGAGGAGAGCTGGTTACCCAGGGAGAAAAACTTGTCTGAACTATTATGATATCAGATAGTCAATAGCAAAAGTTGCTGTCTGCTAGAAATAGCTCTCCCAAGGGGCACCCACCTTGCCATTTTGCTTTGCATATGTGATAAGTGAAGATTAAATCAATAAGTCAATGGAGGGAGAGAGATGTTTTACTTTCTTAAGATGAACAAG
>PVJD01017399.1:0-17663 GCA_004026545.1 Mormoops blainvillei | reverse complement strand
ATGCATGTTCATTGGAGAAAACTTGGAGAGTGCAAAAGCACTAAGAAGAAAGTTAAAATGAATAAAATTTATGAAAAATTAGAAACCACAAGCCCGCCACTTAGAAAAAATTACAAGTATCCCAAACTGGGAGCACTTGGTATTTTTCTCATTGTCTTTCATAGAGGCTGGAGGCTGGGGGTGTAGGGGGTGCGGCGCTGGTGAAGCATGCAGAGAGGAGAGACCTGGGAGGTCACCTCACCAGCCGAGGTGAGGGGGACAAAAACGGTGGCTTCAGCACAGACTCCCAGCGAGGTGCCGCGCCTCACGGCCTGGCTGAGGGATCTGTTTCCCTCCACCCGTGAAGAGAATGGCATCACATGCTGCGTTATCTGAGAAATTAAGAACTATTGTGAAGTTACTTTCAACAGCCAGAAGCCGTGACTCACCTTTTCATCGGTTTCCTTTTCATAATGCCTACAAGGGCAGCCCAAGGAGGGGAGAGGAGAGAATTAAGGGGTGGGGAGCCTACGGGTGGCGTGGCAATTCCTACGGACCTCGAGGATCGTGCTGGCCTCCTGTTCAGGGAAATGGAAGCTCTCTGTCTCAAGCGATCTCGGTGTTTTCAGACACAGCACGCTTTGACCCCCAGAGTTCTCTTTCCATTGTTGGAAGCAACGGTCTTTGAAGTGATCCAGAGCCAACTCTTTCTCGACTTCGGAGAAAACTAAAACCCCCAGACAGGAGGAGCTGTGCCCAGGCACAGGCCCGGCTGGAGGAGAGAGCGGCCCGGCCCTTCTCAGAAGCCCCGGGTCCATCTCTCACCCCGACAGCTTCTCCAGCCCCGCAGTCTCCTTTGGACGCTTCATAGACATATTCCGGTAGGTAGAAACGATTCATATTATTTCACTATCAAAGAAGTGAAAGGCGGGGCTAACCCTGCAAATCATTTCAATATGCTAATGCTTGGCTTCAGAAAAACCCGGGGTGTAGGAACAGTTATAAATTTATTTTGCAAAATTTAATTGTACAAAAAAGATTAGTTAGAATGAATTGTTCTCATTTTAAGAGGAGAGAAGGAGAGAGAGAGAGCCACCGTCAAAAGGACAATTATTTATGTACACGTGTACTTAGTTTTCATTTGAGGGACTTTCAAGTAGACGCCCAAATAGACCAGTGTAAGAAGCTCCCATGCACCCTGCATTCGGCTTCAATTATACTCAACGTTTTGCCAACCCGGATGTCTGAGAACTTTTAAAATGCAATTAATCCATAAAAATTGTATTTATACCCAGCGTTTCCTGACCACGTCTGCTACGTAAAGAAAAATATGTTGAACTCCATCAACTCGGCTGCCACTCGCACGCACCCTGACCAGGATGGAAATCTGCAACCCAGGCGTGTATTCTGAATGGGTATTGAACTGGTGACCTTTTACTTTGTGGGGTGGCGCCAACACACGGAGCCACACCGGTCAGGGTGGCTCGTATTTTCTTACTTGTTTGTCACTTTGTCTATTCTGTGTGGTTATTGTCCATTGCCTCCAACTGGAACGTAAAATCCGTGGGCACAAGGGTGTCTCTCTTGTTTCCCACTGAATCTCTGCGAGAGACTGTCCACACCTCAGTCGGCTTGCTGTCTGGTGAGTCAGAAGGGATCGTGCTTATAAAAACATCAAGCTCAGGAACGTGGAGGGGTTGCTTTTAGGGTGTTGCTTTAGCTGGCTCTGGGCTCGCTAGACCCTGTGCCCTCCAGACGTTTATCCAAAGCTCCTGGGAGAAGAGTCCAGCCGTCAGCTCACCTCTCTGTCCAGCTGGCAAGTTCTCCTGGGCTTTTGCTGATGTGTTGAAGCACTGTTCCGTAGGTCCCCCAGGACACTGGCGTCACTGTAGGTCTCACAGAGCTCCATTAGTATTTATGCAAGATGTGCCTTTGCCATTTAATGTCAGTAATGAATCCACCACTTCCGCAGGACATCAGTGCACGTGGACGGGCACCCACGACAGGTGGCGGTGTGCAGAGGCAGCTGAGCCAACGTGCTTCCTGCCCCCACGCTCTCACAGGGTGACTGGGGAGAGGTGGGGTCTCTGCTCCCTCCCCTTGAACAAGGCCTTTGCAACCCCCTCGGCCAGTAGAACAGGGTAGCAGTGGCTCTGCATGCCTGCCAAGGTCACAAAAGTCATACAGCTCTGCTTGGCTCTCTCTCTGTCCCAAAATGACCATTCTTAGAAGTCAGTCACCACATTGTGAGGAGCCCAGGACACGTGGAGGTCACATGTGGGTGTCTGACCCCTAGCCCCAGCTGGGCCCCCAGCTAACAGCCACCATCAGCTACCAGAAATGACAGTGATGAGCCTTCAGGTGATGTCAACCCCAGCCCATGAGCCAGAAGTCACATTGCGGAGGCAGGCCATCCCTGCTGTACCTTAACTGATCCCGATGCACAGAAACTGTGAGAGAGAACAAAGGGTGACCGTTGTTTCAGCCTCTGAGTTCTGGGGTCACTTGTTATGCAGCAACAGATAGTTAACACACAGACTTCCTGAGGCCACTCTCTTGTCACTGCCAGCGCGGATGAATCTCAGCGTAAGAACTAACGGGATGGGGTGGGCCACCTGGTTAGAAGGGTCCAGGAGCTGTGCACCCCACGCACATGATTTTCACGTGGGGCGACCGGAGGTGCGATGCGATGGAGATCCCACTGCCTGGCGTCACAATGCGCATGCAAACACCTCTGCAGTGGGATGACCCTCTGAGTGTGTGTGCTAGCCCTCCCCTAACTTCGTGAAGGCAACCTAAAGCTCTTCCAATTTATTAATAATAATTTTCTGATGCCTTAAGAGCTAGGCACCTTCTTGGGTCTATAATATCACTGGGGTCCCTGGTGAATAGAAGGAGATCTATCTCCTCCCCCCGCCCACCTCCTTATACATTGGACTTCCTGCTGTGTAGACGCTGGAAATAATGCAGTTCCGCGTTTAGAAGTCCAAGCCGTTTGAGCGACCGGCTAGGGAAAGGCACGCAGCGTGTTCTTGGAGCCCAGCGCTGCCGTGACCTCCAACGTTTCATACTAATGTCATGCGTCTGGAATGAAACCAGAGGAGCACGGATGACATCAGAGCAGTCCAGAAGCCCAGAGAGAGATGGCTTCCAACAAGTGTGTTTCTTAGACGCCTGTGAGTCTCGGGGTTGCTGAAGCAGCTGTGGGGGTGCAGGGTCTGGTGAAGCTCAGTCCATACGTTTGCCCATTCCTGCTGACCGGCAGCCTTCCACGTGTGGCACGACACACAGTCAGCAAGGGCTCGGGAAGCTCGCTCCCCTGCGGCTTTTCTTAGGAAAGTAGCAAGACTGTTTCAAAGGAGTCGAAGTGTATAAGAAAAGGGATTAGGCCCTGACCAGGGTGGCTCAGTAGGCTGGGCATCGTGCCACAAAGTGAAAAGCCGCTGGTTCGATTCCCAGCCAGGGCACATGACTGGGTTGTGGGTTCCATCCCAGGTCAAGGTGCGTGCGAGTGGCAACTGATTGATGTTTCTCTCTCACAACGATGTTCCTCTCTGTCTCATTATCCCTCCCTTCCCCTCTCTCTAAAAATAAATAAATAACATCTTTAAAAAAAAAAGAAAAGAAAAGGGGTTAGAAATAAATCAGTATTGGAGAAGGGACAGAAATAAGGGAGCAGTGTCCCATCAACCACGCGCTCTTCCCGAGGCCACCCTGCCAGGTCCTTGCCTCTCTGCATCTTCCCCACCCATGCGCCAGGAGGGCTGTTATCTCTGGTTCACCCTCCAATGAACTGAGGTAAAAAAAAAAAAAAAAAAAATGCCTGGGTTTGCAAATGTCTCTGATGTAAGGGCTGGGGAGAAATGACAAATGCAGGGCTACACCCTTCCTAGGGGATGTTTGAAAATTTGCCATTGTTCCTGGAAATCTGCAAACTGCTTTCAAAGCTTGAGAATGAAGAGGAAAAGTTTGGAGACCTAAAAAGGGGAAAGGGGTACGTTTAGGGCGGGGGTGCCTCCCTGTTGTTTATTTAGATGACAAATTGCATTGTGAGGGTGCTTGCGACTTCTTTTTCTAAGAGGGACTTGTGGGTTCTATACTTTGTAAAAATCACTCCATCTCTGTTTTGGTTAGGGGAATAGCCTTTATTATAAGAATCCTTGCGATTTAGCTAAAAATGGCTATTATAGACAGCAAAGAACAAACTGGCTAATTCTGAGATCCTAGTATTGCATTTCACTTGAGTTTAATCGGGTCACCAACTTCAGAATGAAAAGCCCACTGCTCAGAAATTTAATTCTGCAAAACTGCTGCCAAGTGGGGAGAACAGTACCTGTTCAGTGGACCAGGAAGCAGCCGGCCAAGTTATTTTCTAAACTTTTCAAACAACAGTGTTAATGTAGCTATGCATTTCTGATTAGTCAAAATATAGATTCGAATCCGGCAAACATTTTGAGACCTCTTCTGTTCCATAAATATATATATATTCTATGTTATTTACATATACATGTATGTCTATATCAGGTACACATACACGTGGATGTGACACAAACAGACAAGAAAACATAACTGAGGTCTAAGAAGCTTGATGACAAGGCAGATGGAGTACATCTCGTAGGCAGGGGAGGCCCTCATTCTGCCATTCAGCTCTAGACGTTGGGTGATTGCATGGGAGGTGGGCAGTCACCATGCCTTGAAGAAGCACTAGCCACAGCTACGGATCTAGCCTCGCCCTGGCAAAGGGAAGCTGCAGTTTGTTTTACTCTGCACCTTCACTCGTCTTTTATTGAGAGGAAAAATTTGCAATAAGTGCAAATCACTGGAGCACCCAAAAACGAAATAAAAGCCAGAGGCGGCCAGACCACACTCTTCATGGCCTCCTTCGGCAGTGACGCCCTGCACACTGCGGGGCTGTGGCGGCTGGGAGCCCGAGCTTCCTGCGCCTGGGACCCATCGCACTGGCAGCACCCCCGGCTCCACGGCTAATCTGGCTCATTGGACTGAAGCCCC
This sequence comes from Mormoops blainvillei, assembly GCA_004026545.1. NCBI lineage: Eukaryota > Metazoa > Chordata > Mammalia > Chiroptera > Mormoopidae > Mormoops > Mormoops blainvillei. The sequence goes on along the minus strand of PVJD01017399.1, from coordinate 12,674 downwards.
GAGTTAGGACACTGAATTCTCCTGCCCACTTCACCCCTGCCCTGTGCACCCTGCTCTCCTTCCAGGTGTCACAGTTTATTGGCGTTTAGATTTAACACACACAAGGGTGGCAAGAATGGAGCTCGGAGTCCCACATTCTTTAGCGACATCCTCAGCTGTGGTGAGGAATTCAAAAGGACAAGATCTGAGAATCACAAGGGTGGAGCGATTAATTAGAGAACTCTGGCGTGCGGGTTAGGGAATGTGGGTTCCACCTGGACACAGTCTCTGGAGGCCTAACTTTCCCAAAGAAATAAAAAATGCTCTGCGACTTCTTAGGAATTTAGAGTTCACAAATATCAAAAGATTTAAACAACAGAAGATTTTTAAGACTGGAAGTTGCAACTTCTGAAAACCTTTAAGCTCATACTTTCATCTGAGAAATTACAGCGTCCAATTTTGAATCCATCCTAGTTAAAAATATGTATCTCTCACATACAGCGTAGGGACTGTTTCAATGGCCAGAGATCATGGTGCAGGGTGACATAGCGGTCCCAATTTGTCCTGGGCTGAGGGAGACCTCCCCTGCACACAGTACTTGCGATGCTACAACCGGGAACATTTGGGACAAACCAGATGTGTTAACAGTCCGGAGCCACACTCCAGCAATGACACAATCCTTACGATCACTTTAGCTTCCTTAACTGCCAGGCGAGGTTCACTTGCGACATCTTGGCAGGTCAGGGACAGAATGGAGAGATTTCGGGGCGGGGGTTGGAGGGCAGAGGGCTGGGAAGGATATGACCACTGATCACGGTGGCTTGGGGCTGGGATCGCCCAGCGTGGTGTGGGCAGGACCAGGGCGGGCAGGCTCTTCAACAGCCTGGCCCAGCAACAGTCTAGTCTGAACTCAATTTTATGGTGATTTTAGTGGCACAGTTTTAGAGGAAAAGAAATGTTACGTCCCTCATATGCACAGTCTACCTTTAAGAATGTTACAAAATAAAAGTGTTTTGTTTTTACTGAGAGAGAGAGAGAGAGAGAGAGAGAGAGAGACAGGGCCTCCAGGATGCACATCTCAATGTGAATTCATCTCCGTGAATACATCTCAGTGAATTCTAAAATGCCTGCCCCACTCCCTCCCTCAGGCCCGTCCTCATGCTCTGTCTACATCGATATGTTACCTTATCATTGACAAATCAGAGGCTGAGATGGGGATGACTTTCTCTACTTTTCACGTCCATGTCGGTATGACACACTTGGTTGGTTCAGCTGTGTCCTGCCTCAGAAGTATCATTGCATGAAGAAAAATGACATCTACAAAATACCTGCTCAGTAACAGAGAGACTAGGGTTTGATCAAACTTCTGGGCACCACAGACCAGCTGAGCTGCCACATAAGAGATGTGGTCAACATCTTTGCCCCGAGGGCTTTAAGTCAAAATTGCCCTCCATAAGGCAGATGGGCTTCAATCAGTTGAAGGCCTTAGCAGCCAAAACTGAAGTTTCCCTAAAATGAAGGAATTCTCCCTCAAGACTCAGCATAAATGCTCTGCCTGAACTCCCAGCCTGCTGGTCTACCCTGCATATTCTGGCTTTGCCAGCCCATAATCATGTGAGACCATTCCTTAAAATTTCTCCCTTATGTGTAGATGGTTCTCCTATTGGTTCTGTTTCTCCAGAGAACCCTGACTTGTGACTCTTAAATAATCTCAAAAGACCAAGGAAAAGGATAACTGAAAAGATAAAAGAAGTCCAAGGTTGGGGAGGAGTAGCTGAGTCAGCTAAGAGACCTCTTCTGCCCAGGACACACTGCCCTGGTGATGTCCAAGTGCTCAGAGCAAGAGAGGCAGAGACCCTTCCTCAAAGGCTACAAATCTGTGCCCTTCTTAAAAAGGGTAATTGACTTCCCATGTAATTAAACATTCCACTCTAAGATATGACCACCATGTCTATTTATTGCAACAACAAGTAATATGAAATGATAAAGCTTCTTAGTTTCTACAACACTAAACTGGATACTCAAAACCAGCATGAAAACAGATCCCTTCCAAAATTCTTGCAGCCAACTCTTCCTCTCTGACAGAAACCGAGTCGCTAATCTGTCCCATGCTTTTCAGGCTGCCTCTCAATTGGAATATAATCTCCTAAATCCAACTCAGGACCAAACTTTCTCCCCTTTCCTGCAAGTTCCTGTATGATTAATGAAAGGTCGTATCTTCATAGCTCTAGCTAATGGTTCATTACTCATTTCTGTAGCCGGAGCCAAAAACAACTACTATTCACGTAGGCCGTGTGGGTATATGCTCAATCAGCCAGTTCTCTTCTATTTGAAACATCTTCGTTCTTTTCATGACTTCGTGGGGGCAACAGCTGCTGGACATCCTCTAGTTTTTGCAGAGCTCTGCAGCTGTGGAAAAACCTCCACCGAAGGCCCTGCAGTCTGGTTTGATGCAGATGTCTGGGCCTGGAGGTTCGTAGAAAAATTCAATAGCAGCGGTAATTATTCTTTATTATTGTAATATGCAGGAAGAAGATCCTGGCTTCCAAACTGGAAAGTCCCACACTGAGTCAATCCATAAACTTTCCACCTCTGTTCTCCTCAGAGGCTGGAGCGGGGAGCCTTGTGGTTTGGGGCCCAGGTTTGGGGGGGCGGGGCTCGGCGTCTTGTCGAGGTCAAGGCCCTGAGGCCCCATGACCAGCGTGGAGCTGAGGTCACTGTTGGCCTCTCGGCTCCCGCGTGTCAGCTCGGGCTGGCAGCGGAGCGAGCCTTGCACGCAGCCCGGGGTGGGGCGGGGGCGGGCGGGGGGGTTGGTTATGCGTTCTCATTTGTTTTCTGGCCCCAACAAAAATATCTTCTGATTGAGACACTTCAGAGAGCTCCTTCACTTTGGAAACTTGAGACATCACAAAGCCATCTGTGGTTTGTCCTCTTACAAAACAATTTCAAGCGTGCCAGGGTATTTGCACGAAGCTGCTGTGGTTCAGGGGCTCAAGTGCGTGGGCCGCGGAGGTGAACAGTGGAGGCTGTTGGAGTCAGCCCTGCTTTCCCTCCGGTCTCACGGTCAGAGTTTTTCTTCAACAAGTTGGCAGGCTCTCATCATAGCGTGAGGGCTCAAGTACCTTTCCCTCTAAGAAATGACATGATCATTTTGAACCTGTCACAGACAGAGTTACAATTTACCAGGGGACCCTTCCCCAGATCCCTAGGTGCACCAGGAAGGGTGGGAAAAGCAGTTTTGAAATTCCCTTCCTCTAGTTTCTAAAATACTCTGTGGAGAGCACTGTTTTTGCACATCTGACACCTCTGGAGAGCTTAAGGGTGTCTCACCTTGCAGGCGAGCTCAGGGTGGGAATGGTGGCGAATCGAAGGCGCTCAGCAGAGGGAGAGCATGGGGACAGTCGGTGAGGCTCAGTGGCTACAGGAGACTGCATAGCAGTGGTAGAGTCAGGGCCAAGGGCATCACGGCAACGTCACAGAATGAAACGCGTCCCCTCACTCAGGGAAGAGTGCGGCAGGGTCGGAACACACAGGCATTTAAGGAAGAGATGACAAAGAGCATCTAGAACACATCCGACTTTAGCGGCCCGTTCACCAAAGAGTAACCACGTGTTGGTTTTTCATAGAGACACTAAATTTGGAAATAAAACCCTGCTGGCTCTTAGGTGGTACCTCAGTATTTTATTTTTTCCAGAGGTGACTGAGAAGGAGGGACCCGGTTCTCCCAGGCCTGGACAGCCCGCGTGGGGCCGCACCGGGCCCCTCCCACCCTTCCTGTGCCCGAAGGGTCCCCTGGGTGCTCAGGGCTGGAAACCGTGGGGCGGGCCCTCTGAGGTCCAGTCACTCGCTGCACTCACACACCACAGGGGCCTGGAGGTGGGGGTAGGGCAGGCTCGCTCCGTCTCTCCCTCGGGGTCCCGCTGAGACCGCAGCCCTGCATGTCGTGTGGCAACGAGGAGTCCAGGCGGCTGCAGGGCAATCGTGTTAGTGGTTTTCTGTTCTCCACCCAGCGCTCCTGCAGTGAGCATCATACTCGTGGACATCAGGGACGCCTCCTCCAGCAGCCACCGGATGGGCCAGAGCCACCGTGGGGCGGAGCCCAAGGGAGACGGGAGGGAGAGCATCTCTCTTGGGACTCCTCCCGTCTCCTGCTCTCCAGGCCCCCATGGACTCTTCCTGGCTCCCCGCCTTGGATCTCCTGCCTCAGCCTAGTGACCAAATACCCCTCTGGGGCACGTGCTCTAACACATCCTGCGGGAACCAAAAGTCTTAGCTGATTTTAATAGAAAGCGATAATTTACTGGGCACTGGAAAATTACCTGTAATTGAATTAACCACAGAGAACTGACATTTCCTTCCATTCATATTAGGGATGCAGACTTGCTTAAATACACTTGGTGGCATAAACACATCTTTTTTACGGGATCTTTTTTTATGAGTCCTTTAAACATGAACTCACATAAAATGTCATTGCATTAATTAGGTTCCAGCTTGAAACGCTGCGGGCTCATTACGCTGTCCCTGGAGAGTCCAGGTTTAACCACTGAAGCCACGCACACTGAATAGAGAACTTTCCTGAAGGCTCATATGTGACTCACAGTGGGTAACTGATGGCTGTATAGTATCCAGGGATGTCAATCTCACTCTTACCCCATCGACTGTCCAAGCAACTAAAATAAACCTGTCTGCTCTTTGAATCACACTTTCTTTAGCATCTGAAATGTAACAGCAACTTTATTCTATATCCACACCTTAAACACTCATTCTATTTAAATAATTTCTCACAAAGTCATTACTTTCATAATAGTCCAAGCTTCTCAGGGCTGGCCAGCCTATGATCTAGTGTTAGGACCAAAGGAAATACTCTCCTCATCCTTGAAAACTCTATCAGTGAAAATATAAGTTCCTACCATTCACGCTAAAATCTCCAGGAGCTGCTAACAACACCTAAATGCGAAAACCATAATAGGTAAATCTCATATTTAGATAAATTTTGAAATCATAACATGTATGTATCATTTGTATTGCAAAATGTTTTCAATTCAAAATGGCTTCAAAATAAGACTTGACTTAGGATCGTTATTTCTTAATTTTCCTCTTTATTACATGAATTTCAAGTGAACACACAGAGGAATGTCTGTCTCTGGACAGACTATAGTCACTGGTGCCAGACTTACCCTTCCACCATAAGCAATTACAAAGCTGGACAAATATATGGGGACGATGTTTTCAGGCACTGAGCCATAGGCACAGCAGGACTGGGGTCCCTGAGAGAAGGAGGATACGTGATGGGAGTCCCACATTCACCCTGGCTCTCTGCTTGGGAAAAATTTCTTGACTTTAACATCAGGAGGAAGAACTCAAATGGAGTAGTGCAGAGTTTAAAGTTCGGGGCTCAGGGTACCGGAGAGAAGGGAGTTGCACTGGGGGAGAACAGCAATGGACGCACGGAGAAGCGGAAACATTGCAGGGCTTCCCTGTGGGTCTTTGGCCAAGGGCTGCCTGCTCATTGCTCCAACAGGCCTGGCAGAGAGAGCTGCTGCAGGGAGGAGCAGAGATATGGAAGATGCACAGTTATGGAAAACAGTGGAATTCTAGCCCAGCCAGCGTGAGAGCCCTCGTTAGCATCCCAGGTACTCGGCTGTGGACCAGGGAGGCCAACTCCTAAGTACGACTCCAGAAATTAAAGGCCACTTATGCTGTAGTACACAAAATTGCCAGCTTATTTATAAAATAATTTAGACATGTGATAAGCAGAAAATTTTAACCCATAATCAAGAACAAAAATAGTAAATAGATACAGCCCCTGAAATGACCCAGATGTCAGAATTAGTATATAAAGACTTTGAAACAGATATTTGAAACACGTTGAAAGAGTTAAAGGAAAATATGGTTTCAGTGAGCAGACAGATAGGGAATCTCAGCAGAGAAATTGAAACTGTAAAAAGAAACAAATGGCAGTTCCAGAAATAAAAAACACAAAATCTAAAATGCAAAATTTAATTGGAGCATCAGATTAGATATAGCAGAAGAAACGGTCAGTGACAGATACATGTAAATTATCCAATGTGAAGAACAGAGAGAAACAAGATCAAACAAAAACAAATAGAGCCTCAGTGACCTGTAGACTAACATGCAGGTAATGAAGTCTCGGGAGAAGAGAAGAATAAAAACAGGAGCAGAAAAACATATTTAGAGAAAGTATGATAAAAATTTCCTCAGATTTGGTGAAATACACTAACCTACAGAGCCAACTCCAGAAAGCACAACTAAGGCAAATCAGTCAAAATTATGAAACTAAAAAAAAAAGAGAGAGAAAAATCTTAAAATGGAGGAGGAAATAAAGAGGAGTGGAAAGAAATGACCTATTGTATTCTCAGAAGATCAACAAGTCAGGTGATGGCTGACTTGTCATCAGAGGCAATGGGGGCCAGAAGACGATGTGACGGAATTTTTAAAGCTCTGGGATTCAAAAAAAGAAGACTTTTTAGATAAATAAAAGCTGAGAGAATTCATCGAGAGCAGATGTGTTACAAGAAATATTAAAAGAAGTTATTTAGTATAAAGGGAAATGATATCAAATGAAAGCTCAGATCTGTGAAAGTAATTGAAGAACACAAGGAAGATAAATATATGGATAAATACAAAAGACAAGTTTATTTCTCCCCTTAAGTTCTATAACACAAATTACTGTTAAAGTAAAAATACTAGCATTATGAGATGAGATTTATAACATGTAAATAAAATATGACTTAAACCCAACCATATCAATAATTATATTGAGTAAAAAGGACTAAGTACTCCAATTAAAAGGAAGAAACTGTCCAGTCAAAAGACAGAGATTATAAAGCAAAACCCAACCATCTTCTGTCTGTAAGAGACATGTTTCAATATGAAGGCACAAACAGGTCAAAAGTAAAAGAACAGGAGGATAGACGGAGCAAATGATAAGCACACAGAAACTAGTATGGCTGTATTACCACTAAACAAAGTACACTTTAAAACAATGAGTATTGCCAAAGATAAAGAGGGACATTTCATTAAAAAGTAGAAGGGCCCATTCAAAGGGAAGGCACATGAATACACACATACACTCTTTGTATGCATACAGAATGCTCTCAACTCCCCATTAATTCTCCATCCCACCCTGCTGCAGACCAACCCTCCGTGTGCAAGCCCCGAGCACCGCCGTCCGCGTCGCGCAGGCCCTCTTGCCCCTGCAGGCCCTCCAAGTGACCACGAGCGAGGAAGGGCGGGTGTTCTCAAGCGAGGTTTGCAAGGCGGAAGGGAGGCCAAAGCCGGGCACCTGCTCCTCCTGCGGGTTAGCGCGGGGACGCGCTCGGTGTGTTACTCTTGGTTTGGTTTGGTTTCCGCTGCTTGCCAACGACGGCAGAGGTCTCAGGGGCTGGGGATAATGCTGGGTGTCAGCCGGCAGCGAGGAGGGTCTCCCTCCAGCTACTGCGGATCACTGCAAGCACGGGGGGCAGGAGACACGGCCGCTTTCCTGGCTGTGGCGGCCTCCCCATCACAGCGGCCCTGCGTTGGGGGTGTGGTTCTGGAGTCAGCGGCTCCCCTGGTGGCTCAGGGCGGCCATGTGCTTTGGGGACACATTCCTGAAAAAGCAACATGGAGCCTGTTCCTTCAGCGCACCCAGGGATTCCCCGAGCCAATCAGAGGCCTGGACTCTGCTCCGCCCTGTGTAAAGCTAACGGGAGAAGGTCCTGCTTTCAGCTTGACCCCGACAGATAAAGGCGTGTGTCCTAGCAGCCGAGGTGTTCCGAGGTAGACACCAAACTAACCTTTGGTGGCAATGAGGATATGCCTGGGACACCGTTCCTACTTCCTTCTTCAGGTGAGCTTTTATTGTCCTTTGAGGCCCCGCTCTCTCCTCTACGAAAGCTTCCCCGACTTTCTCAGGCTTACTTGCAGCTCCTTCGTCTATGTTCCCGCCACATTTCACCTGTGCCTTTTTTTAAATGGATGTTTACATTGTATCATGTTGTTGATTTACAGTTTATCATGTAAAAACCGTCTTCCTCCTTCACTGGTCTGTACAATCCTTGAGGTGACAGGACACCACATTTACGCCTGCACTTCCTGTGCCCAACACAAAAGCTAACCTACAGCACACGTTCGGAAATGTTTGTGATGAATGGAGGAAGGAGGAAGGAAAAAGCTTACAATACGTATACCTACTGTCAAGCCTTTTTGTATGAATGTTTATGTTTGTTCCCTCATCCTCCCAAATTAAATAATGATAACTTTCATTTTATTTCTTTTTATCTCAGTTGGGGGAAGCTAACTGATGAAGAAGAAGAAAATAGGGTTATATCATAACCTTTACGGCTACATATACTAAATACACTGAGTTCTTGCTCTCAGGCAGATGCTAGGCTAGGAACATGATCTACCATCACTTCATTTGAGTCTATGGCACACCTGCAAGGTGTCACACTGTACAGGGAAGGGACCTAAGCTTTAGGGAAGTTGAATAACTATCCATAGTCACACAGCTAACAAGTGGCCATAGCAGGCGATTAGGGCTCACCAAATACCCACACTTCTCCGCACTTCCGGGCCTCCTATGCAAATTAGGACCCTGTGGCCAGTTCCAAAGTGTGGTCCCTGTGGAGAAGCAATGCGTGTCACCCTGGGTGGTGGGATTACAGCTGGTATGCCAGCTTCGCCTCCCTCGTCCTCTGCTGCAGGGACCTCAGAAGCCACGTGTGTGGAGGGTGCAGACGACAGAGAATGGAGAGCTTCCCAGCCTGCATCACACGAGCGAGAGACGAGCCCTGGTTGCGTCCATTCACTGAAACGCCAGGGGGCGTTCGCTCCATGGCATACCCTACCGTATCTGGATCCACGCGGTGGCCGAGCTGGTCTCCCTCCACCCTTACCTGTCTGACCCCAAAGCCCCTCTACTGCTCATGGTTCTCTTGGAAAGACAACATGGACACACAGCGACGAGTCATCGAACACTGATGCCACGAGACAAGGTGGATGCACAACCATGGAGGCTGAATAATAACATCAGAAGGGGAATCCACAGCCACGAGAGAAGGAGCTGCAACGCAAGATGGGGAGGAGGGGTCGAATGAGTGGCGTCGACAGTGAGATGGCAGAAATGCCTGTGCGTGCTCACGGGCATGGGGGTGGCGAGGAGGTGGGACGCACAGGATGGGGACTGTGACCGCAGGCACCAGGCGGGGAGCCATCAGGAGCGCTTCGATCTGTAACGTTCAGTTTCAGGTCCAAAACTGAGCTGTCCGCCCATCCCTCCTCCTTTTCCGGCTTCTCCCTGTCTCTCCATGCCTTTGTCTTTCTCAGTTGTCTCTGTCTCTCCCTGTCAGAAGTGCCTGTACCTTTCAGGCCTTGGGTGAAGGCTGAAGCAGAGGCCTGTCTGCTTCTTATGAGGGATTAATGTGGAGCATTCCAGATTCCGGCGGTGGAGAGGGCAGCGCGGCCTCCCTAGAAGAGACCACAGGGAGGATGACCTGGGCTTGGGCGCAGGGATCTCGCAGCCTCGGTGAGCTGTGCATCTCTCCTTTATGCCACCGACTGCGGGCTCGGCAGCCCCCTCTGCCCTGTGCTGCGCCCCGCAGAAGCTGTGCGTGGACAGTCTACAAAAACGTGCCCTGCCACAGTGAAAGCGCTTTTAAAACATCATCTCACCACAAAATCTTGGTTTTCTTTATAAGTCTCTGGAACAACTAATTCCTTGAAAATAGTGTTTTCTAAGTTTCATGGAGAAACTTAATGAATGTTTTTCAGTTATAGCGACAAGCTGGCAACGCAACAGTTGTAAAATAAAATAATCTCACAAACTGCTGTTTAGGATCATCTCTCAGCTAAAACACAGGACTTGCGGCTGGCCTGAGGCCAGCTGTCCCCCACCCCAGGTGCATGTGTCTCTGTGAGGGGGGCCCAGTAACTGGAAACACTAGGGTCCGCGACAGGACCACAGGACCGAGCTGGCTCCCAGCAGCACTGGGTAGGGTGGCCTGGGGGCACCCGCACGGAGCGGCTTCCTAGCCCTTTGAAACTACAAATGTCACCTGACCAATACTGATCCCAGCGTGTGCCAGTCCCTGTGTTGAGCATTTCCTCCTGAAGAAAAACAATGACTCTTCACCACCCCTCCCCCGAAGAGGCTGGCATTATCATTATGCTCATTTATAGGTAAGGAAGCAGAAGCCCAGTACTTCTAAAGTCAGCTCCTGTGGGGAACCCAGAGGCATGTGCCCAGCCACCCCACCCATGCCCCCAGCCACGTCACCTGATATGCAAAGGCCGCTAGTGGAACCAAGGTGGACCCAGGCTTTAATGAGAAAAGCAGAGAGGAGGACCCAGCCCAGCCCTGGTGACGGCTCCCCCACCGCCATGCCCAGGCTGCCCTGTTCTGTCCCCACCTCTGGCCTGGACTGGGCCATGGGCCCCTTGTCAGCCCCCTTGCTCCATCTGTATCATTGACCCCAAACTCAAAACATGCACTGAACTCAACTTTGCCAACTCTTTGGACAGACAGGGTACTCTTAACTCAATCGTGTTCCTAACTCCTTGGTCCCATGAACTCAGTCATGGTCTCAGCCTTTGCCAGTCACGGGGGTCTCAGCTGCAAGTCGATCGGCACACATGCACACCGGCATCCTGGGAAGGAGTCGGGCCCCCTCACTGTGTCTGGGGGGCACCCGCACCAGCATTCCCTCTGCCTGCCAGCCGCTCGGAAGGCTGCCCGTCCCAGCTCCACAAGCGACTAATGAACCGTGGCCCCAGCTCTCTGGCAGCAGGTGCCAAACTGACCTCATCCCCAGGTGGGGGCCCAGCTGGGGCTGACAGTGAAATCTTCCACGTGCTTCTGTGCACTTTTCTGTTTACGTTTCCAGCGCGTTTTATTAAGTATGAATCCCAATGGCTCCAAAGAGTCTGCTCTTATGATCACAACTCATTTAAGGAGAGAAAAATGAAGGCAGAGAGAAAGTCAGCAAGTCCCCAAAGCTGACCAGGCGCAGAGGCAAGGGGCCAGGCAGGCCCCACACCCCACACGCCTGGCCAGGGCTTTGACCTCAACTTCCCCAGTTCAAGGTTTTCCGTGGCTCTTTGGACAGGGGTGCTTTTCATTAAATCACATTCATAATTCGTTGGTCCCACAAGCTCGGCCGAGCCTTGAAAAGCCCACTCTTGTATAAAAGGGCTTCAGGGACGGCCCCACGCCCTGAGCACTGACAGTGGGTCGGTCTTCTGATGGGGCGCGGGTAGGCATGGGTGTGACGTGTCTCTTTGACAAGAGGCCGGCTGGGAGAATGTTCATCAGTCAGGTGGGGCTTTGGTTCTTTGGTTTACAGGGAGCTGGACAGAGAGGAGGGGAGTGACCAGAAGCAAGGAGAGGTTATTTTAATTTTTAAATTAAAATAGACAGAAGGGTTCACAGTGTCACGATGGCCTGGCTCGTGATCTGGCTGGTGCCTCTCCAGATGCTGAGAAGTCCCACAGGAAGCAAGAATGAAGAAAAATAAAGCCCAAAACTTGCAGGATGGCCAAGAAGTCACTGGATGCTTGGGTCTGTGCCAAAACTATTGAATGTAATACTTCATTAATACAAAATAGTTTCATCGGTTGTGAAACATAATTATGGAGGGAACATCTGAAAATCATCACTCGACTGCAGGGCCAGGCCGGAACCTTTGCGATGACCTAGCTGTCTCCTCCTGATTGGCCGGCCTCCGATGAGCAAAATCCTGAATCTCGGGTTTCTCGCCGCTACTTTTAAAAATGGCTTATGTCTCTTTAAGCGCTATCTTGTTTAGTTTCCGGTTGTCGAGCTTTATAAGAATGGTGGTACCATAATGATTCCAGCCTTCCTCGCCTTGCTTTTTTGCACTCAAAATATTTTCCAAGATTCATCCAGTTGCTACAGTTTGTTCCTTCATAACATTTTATAATATAAATGCAATTGATTTTCATATTGATCTTAAGATCAAACCTGGTCATCTTGCTAAAACATTTAATTTTTGAGGTTTTTCATGTAGCACCTGGCAGCAATGATAGTTCTTTATTCCCTTTCCGACCCCCATTGCTTGTACTTTTATTTCCTTACTGTTCTCGCTTGGGTTTCTACTACCATAGAAATGGTCACTGTGGTATTTCCTTGTTCCTGAATTTAAAATCCATCCTACTAGCATCTCACCACTGAGAATGGCATTGGCGCTCACAGCGATAAACACCGGTTATCAATCACTAAGGAAGTCTCTTCCCATTCCTACTTCACTGGTCAGGGTGGGCAAAAGTAGGTTTATAATCGTGAGTACACAAAACACAGTTTATTCTTATATTACTATTTATTAATTATTGCATTATGTATTTGTATTACAACTGTAAACCAACTTTTGCCCACCCCTGTATATATGGCAAACAAATGCCATGTGACAGGCTGGGATCTACTTGTTTTCGATAGTTATTTAATTCCCATGGCAACCCCATGAGATAGGAAGTATTAATAAAGTTTAAGGTTAATATCTTAACTCCCTCTAAATAATAATGAGAACCTAAAACACATTAACTCTAATCATTCTCCTAACAAATTACAGACTAATTTTCCTGTATTTCAGTTATTTTTCCTTCTGTGGTCACTTTCTTCCTGAATCTCCTCTTTTAGTCACTCTTCTGGGGAAAGACTGTCACACACTCTGTTTTTT
>PVJD01017398.1:0-17679 GCA_004026545.1 Mormoops blainvillei | reverse complement strand
GGTGCATATTAAGTCACTAGATTTTATACTATAGTATATTTCTCTCCTTTCTTATAATAGTAGTAATCTCTTTAAAGCCTTTTAATAATGGTTCATTTGTTGTTGATAGTGGGCCTGCAGGGGGGAGTTACTTCTGTGGTTGTCAGTTTGTTTCCTGGGTTTTGTGGTTTTGCTCTGGCAGACAAATAATGGGAAGACAAAGAAACAACCCCCAACAGAAGAAAGAGGAATCCTCAGAAAGACTACTAAATGAAACAGAGGCAAGTAAACTATCAGATACTGAGTTCAAAACAATGATTATAAGGAATCTCACTGAACTCAGTGAGCTCAGTGAGAATTACAAAAAACTACAGGGAAACTATGGGGAATTTACTGCAAACTGTATCAGCATGAAAAAGGACATAGAAACTATCAATAAGAACCAAGAGGCAATGAAGAATACAATTTCTGAATTGAAGAACACACTAGAAGGAATCAAAAGCAGGCTATATGAAACGGAGGATCTAATCAGTGAGCTGGAGAACATGGTAGAAAAAAACTCCCAGAAAGAGCAAGAAAATGAAAAAGACTCAGAAAGAATGAAGAGATGTTAAGGGAAATGCAGGATAATATGAAATGTAATAATATCCATATAACAGGAATACCAGAAGGGGAAGATAAGGAGCAAGGGATAGAACATCTGCTGGAAAAAGTAATGATGGAAAACTTCCCTAATTTGAGGAGAGAAAAAGTCATACAAGTCCAGGAAGCACAGAGGGTCCCAACCAAGAGGAACCCAAAGAGACACACTCCGAAACACATCATAATTAAAATGGCAGATATTAAGGGCAATCTTAAAGGCAGCGAGGGAGAAACAGGAAGTAACATACAAGCGAACCACGATAAGGCTTTCACCTGTTTTCTCCACAGAAACACTATAAGCCAGAAGAGAATGGTAAGAAATATTTCGAGTAATGAAAAGCAACAGCCTGCAGCCAAGACTATTCCACCCAGTAAGGCTCTCGATTAAAATGGAAGGTGAAATAAGGAGTTTCCCCAGGCAAACGAAGGCTAAAAGAATACACCTGTACCAAACCAGCACTGCAAGATATGCTAAAGGGACCGTTTTAAGAAGAAAATGAGTGAGAGAGGAACACAAGTATAAAGGGAAAAAATGAAAAGTGTAAAGGGAAAAACTTTAAATGTAAATGGATTAAATGCTCCAATTAAAATACACAGAGAAGCTGAATGGATAAGAAAACATGACCCACACATATGCTGCCTACAGGAGACCCACCTCAGAACAAAATATCTACACAGACTTAAAGTAAAAGGTTGGAAAAAAATATTCCAAGCAAATGTCTAGGAAAAAAGAAAGCCATTGCAGTAATACTTATATCAGACAAAACAGACTTCAAAACAAAGGCCATAAAAAGATACAAAGAAGGACACTTCATCATACTCAAAGGAAGGATCCATCAAGAAGACATAAACACTGTAAACCTATATGCACCCAACATAGGAGAACCCAAATATATAAGGAAAATCCTGGAGGACTTCAAGAAAGATAGAGACAGCAACATGCTTATAGTAGGAGATTTTAATACCGCACTGTCAACAATGGATAGATCATCCAAACAAAATATCAACGAAGATACTGTGGAACTGAATGACCATTAGATCAAATGGACTTAACTGATAAATGGAGAACCTTTCATCCCAAAGAACCAAAATACACACTCTTCAAATGTACATGGAACATTTTCAAAGACAGACCACATGATAGGACACAAAACAAGCCTCGACAAATTTAAGAAAATTGAAATCATATCAAGCATTTTCTCAGACCACAAGCATGAGTAGATCAAAAGACTGTGGTCCATTTACACAATGGAATACTATGCAGCAGAAAGGAAGAAGGAGCTACTACCCTTTGTGACAGCATGGATGGAACTGGAGAGCATTATTATGCTAAGTGAAATAAGCCAGGTGGTGAAAGACAGATACCATACGATCTCACCTATAAGTGTAATCTAATCAACAAAATGAAGAAGCAAGCAAAATATAACTAGCAACACTGAAATAAAAAACAAACTGATAGTAATCGGAGGGGAGGAGGGAGGGTAATGACGGGGGAAAGGGAGTGGAAGGGACATCAAGGAACATGCATAAAGGACACATCAACAAAGCCAAATGGGGGAAGGATTGAGGGTGGGAGATAGGGTTGGGTGGGGCTAGGGATAGTGGTGGTGGGAAAATGTTGACCAAAAAAAAAAAAAAAAAAGGAGGAGGCTAAGAATAGTACAGGAAATTAAGAAGCCAAAGAGCTGATATGTGCAGCCCATGGACATGAACTAAGAGGTATGGGGATAATGGGATGGGGTGCAGGGCCAAGGGGACAAAGGGGGGAAAATGGGATAACTGTAATAGCATTCTCAATAAATATACCAAAAAATAAAAAAAATAAAAAAAGAAAGTAAGTTGATCCATCACAAATGCAACAGGGGTAAATGGAGGTAAATGCCCCTGGCTCCCTATAGAGTAGGGCTGGTTCCCCCAGCAGGTTAAGTAAATCAAATAAGAAAAAGAGCAATCAGGACAGGGATTTTATAACTATCTTCTCACCCCCTGCTTTGCAGCATGATTAACAACAGCCAAGAAATAGGAGAAACCTAATTTTCCATCAACAGATGAATGGATAATGTGATATATATAATAAAATGTTATTCAGCCATAAAAAATTAAGTGGCATCATAAATATTTTTGAATATCAAAAATGGCTGAGGAAATGTTCACAATATAAATTTTAAAAAAGATATCTATGTATTACTATGATTCCAGTTTTATAAAACAAAATATTATAAACATGCCTATCAAAAAAGAAATACTGAAGATATATAGGCAATTGTTAACAATAGTTTTATAAATATATGGTTTATTTTTATTTTATATTTTCTATTTCATAGCCAAAGAAATTAAACATTATTTTAAAAAGATCATTCTGAGGAAAGTTAAAATAAAAACAACAGCCAGTTAGGAATGATGAGAAATGAGTCAAAATTATACTATTCCATTTATTTGGTAGTAACAGGTAAGAAAGGGTTTATAGCTTAAAAGGGAAGACTGAGCAACGTTTTGTTTTGTTTAAAGGCAGATTACTAACATGCATACAGTAAGAATAGTAGAAATCCAAGATAAAAAAGGGATAACTTTTTAAAGATTCTACAGTAGGCAGAGAAGGTGGGAAGCAGAAGTAGAGAGAGAGGAAAAATGGCTTTTCTGAAAGTGAAAGTGAGCAAGAGAAGACGGTTCAACATAGAAATTTTAGGAGACACAGATGTAAGGCAGAGTTGTTTGATGTGTGAAAGGCCTGAATAATCATATTCACTTTGCATTCCTGTAAAATAGTGATGGCATGGTGGGTGGCTTATATCGAGCAAGCTTCCTAATTATCAGAAATCACTGGGTTTAATTAATCAGGCTAATGTGTGTTAAAATGTGAATGTGCGGAGGAAGAACAAAGGTTAAGAACTACTGTTCTGGCAGATTGTCTTTCATACAGGAGATCAAACATTTCAATTGAATTCTTACTGAGGTTAGAATAGAGATGACCTTTTGACTATAATGAAGGGTTTCGGAATAAAGAAGTGGTGTATAATAATTACTGTGAGAAACTAAGTAAGAAGTAAACATGGATAAGAAATTTGCCTAACAGTTGAGAAGATGAAGTAAAGGGGCATGAATATATAGTAATGCTTTATATCGCACTGGATTGTTAATTTTATCTAGTAAGGTACTGCTTGCCTAGGAGTAGAGAAAGTAGATGTTAAAAATGATTCTCATTAGAACCCTAACCAGTGTGGTTCAGATTGGCTGGGCATTGTCCTGCAAAACAAAAGGTCCACAGTTAGATTAGTGGTCAGGCACATGCCTGGGTTGTGGGTTTGTCCCGGTTGGGATGCATATGAGAGGCAACCGATTGATGTTTTTCTCTGACATGGATGTTTCTCTCCCTCCCTTCCCATCTCTCTATAAGTAAGTTAAGTAAGTAAAAAAATAAACAAAATCTTTACAAAATGATTCTGTTTAGAGAATTGATTACTGCCGTGTGTGTGTGTGTGTGTGTGTGTGTGTGTGTAAACTGAAATGCAGAATAGTTTTTAGGGTGTTAGATATGGTATTTTAAAAATAGTTGACAATGTGTGAGTTTCCTGGATAGGAAGGCAGGTGAAATCAGAGGTAGGTGGGCAGATTTACTGTGGGAACAGGAAAAGTAAAAAACTGGAGATGAAAGTATAAAACACCAGTTAAAGCATGAGACAGTGAGAAGTATGGATGTTAAGGAGGTCGTAAATTTCCAATCTCAGAAATAAGCACATTCTTAATAATGATGACATCCAAAGTATTGCCGCAAAAGCACCTATCCAAAAATTTCATTTTTATGAGACCGGAAAGGAAAGTAGGCACATAAGGATCAGCCTTATGGGAATTTCAGTTAAGTAATATTTTGTAGTTACTAGTACTGGTTTCCCATGAAATCTTATCCAGGTATATCAAAAAACTAGAGATCATTAAAATAATGCTATAAGAGGGTTTTATGCATCAAAATCCACATTTAAAGGGCTACATATTCAAGGGCTTAAAGACAAATCAGATTTATAGCAATATAACAAACTATATCCACTTTCTGTGTCCCGTTAGTATTTTGGTAGGTACTAGCTTGTATTCACCAGTCATTTCATTTGAGGCCTCTTAGACTAATCACAAAAGGTGACTGTCTTTCTGAGAAAAAAAAAAAAAGACAGGAGGAGGCTAAGAATAGTACAGGAAATTAAGAAGCCGAAGAGCTGATATGTGCAGCCCATGGACATGAACTAAGAGGTGTGGGGATAATGGGATGCGGTGCAGGGCCGAGGGGATAAAGGGGGAAAATGGGATAACTGTAATAGCATATTCAATAAATATACCAAAAAATAAAAAAAATTAAAAAAAGAAAGGAAGTTGATCCATCACGAATGCAACAGGGGTAAATGGAGGTAAATGCCCCTTGCTAAATGTGGGAAATGTCTAAATGTGGGGGGTGGGGAGTACATGTTCAATCTGACTTCTGCAATTCAAAAAATGACTCTGAAATGCACAAAAAGGTATAACCAATTCAAAGATGCTAAATATTTTAATGTAGCCCCGTATTTTCCTTTAAAAGTTTATTATTTCTAAGGTATAAATAAATAAAATACAGACTCTGCTCAGAAAGTTGTAACTCAACAATACAGTATTATTCACGCATAAACAGAAATACAGCTGACAGTTGGTAGTTATAAATTTGAGGTTTTCCGACAACTTACCACTGCCTTGAATCCAAGTTCCTAAGTTCTCTAAGTAGTTTTTCATTTTTCTTCAGGAGATGAAAGCTCCTCCTAAACAGAAAAATTTATAAACATTTTCATCACCTTGGCAGTGAATGACAATCCCAGAAATACTTTCCACTCTACTCAGGCAACTCTTAACACTTTTCTTGCCTTATACTTCTAACACAAAGGAGAACAAACCTTAAAAATAGGTAAAGAATATATGTCATTATTTCTGCCCAGGTCCTCACAAATTTCTGCCAGTGGGTCATTATCTATTGACTATTTCATTTTCTTTGCAGATGCTGTGAGCCTCCAAAACTCATATCCAGAAATAACTGAATAAAAATACTTGTAGGTTCCTTCTCAGTAGTTTCATAAAGTGAGAAAGTTTTTCCTCATGAGAAATTATACTCAAAATCTAAATCATTACCAAGTAAGCATGTGCAATTTGGATGGAATTTGCTTTGTTCCTTGTTTTATACTGTATTTTCTACACTATGAAGCAATGCATGTATACATTTACCAATTATGTTCTATAGGTACAAAATACAGTAGTTTCCCCCCCTTACCCATGGTTTCAGTTACCCGTGGTCAACTGATTTCCAAAATATTAAATAGAAAATTCTGGATATAACCCAGAAATTTTGCACATGGTTTTGCGTAGCATGATGAAATCTCACTCTGTCCTGCTCTATCCTGCCTGGGACATGAATCATCATTTTGTCCAGCGTATCCACACTCTATATGCTACCTACCTGTTAGTCAGGAGCTGTCTCTGTTATCAGAGAGAGTGAGAAAACACATTCATTTAACTTTGTTTATAGCATATTGTTACAACTATACTATTTTATTATTAGTTATTATTGTGCTTAATTTATAAGTTAAACTTTATCGGAGGTATGTATGTATATGAAAACATATTCCATATATATGTAACACTATCCTGTTTCAGGCATCCACTGGGGGCTTTGGAATGTTTCCCCTGCAGATCAGGGAGGGATTACTGCATGTGCAAATTATAATCATGAAATCAATGCTTGCTGACAATACAGCCTCTCACTTTTAATTTTTCTCTAGACAATGTAGAATGTAGATCATTCTACAGCAAAAGAAACTAGGATGCTTTTATACGAGTAGCAATTACCTGTATTTGGACATATCATTAGGCAAATTATGTTCCTAATACAATGTGGCTTTCCCATAAGGCAGAGGATATCCCTTCTAATAAATGGAAAGGTTTAAATCAAGTTACACCCTAAGTAAGCAAGGAAGTAGAACTCCATTTCAATGCTTCATATGCATTTGAATTACTTTAAGATTTATACATCTAGTGATATCTGAGCTTCCCTCCTACTACGAATTGGAGAGAAACAATACATTAAATAATGCTTCTTCTATTTCCCTACAGCTTTCAGTTTTACAGGAATTTAAAAAATAAATGTATGTTAATAATGCTTTATGCTAGTGTACAATTTTAGTTCTTTATGTACATTGCCTAATTTAATTCTCATCATTATGAGAGGTCAGAGTTACTTCCTCAAAGTAACTGGGTTTTCTGATTTAAGTCTAATGCCTTTTCATTTAACTCCTACCTAACTTACTTGAATACTTTGTTTGTTCATTGCAAGTTTTTAATGAGCTTTTGCAACAATGAGTAGGAAGAAAACATTTTTTCAAAATGATACCCAAATTATTTTCTGGATTTCATGTTAAATCTTGAATTAATTCCTCCGATACAAACAAGAAATGATCATATTGGTATTTGTCTTAAAAAATTGTGAGGCTTATGTGACATAATTAGAAATATATCTGGGCTCTGCCTGTAGTCCCTGACATAGAACTCCAAAAACCCTTGCCAATTCCTGAGTGACGGAGGTGACAGGAACATCTTCACAGAGTTCCTACATCCCTTCGGATCTCCTGAGTACTTGGAGCATCTTT
Source organism: Mormoops blainvillei (assembly GCA_004026545.1). Lineage (NCBI taxonomy): Eukaryota > Metazoa > Chordata > Mammalia > Chiroptera > Mormoopidae > Mormoops > Mormoops blainvillei. The sequence goes on along the minus strand of PVJD01017398.1, from coordinate 10,408 downwards.
TGTTCCAATGAGGTGACTCTTGGTGGGTTCCCGGATAACTTGAGGATGAGGCCTTGTCACCAGAAAGAGCAACCATGATTAGGTTGAAACTTTCTGCTTTACCTCTGGGTAGGGAGGAAGGGCTGGAGATTGAGTTAATACCAATTATGCCTGTATGATGAGGCCTCCATAAAAATCCCAAACTATGAGGTACAGAGCGCTTCTAGGTAAGCAAGTACATTCAGTGTGCTGGGAGGGTAGCGCACTCCAACGCCACAGGGACAGAAGCTCCTATACTTCGGACCCTTCCAGACCATAACCCTGTATACCTCTACATCTGGCTGTTTTATCTGTATCCTTGAACTGTTCTCTATAATAGACTGGTAAATATAAGTAAATGTTCTGTGATCCATTAGAGTGAATTATTAAACCGAAGGAGGTGGTTGTGGGAACCCCTGATTTATAGCTGGTTAGTCAGAAGTATGGGTGGCCCGGAGTGAGAGAAAGTCTTGTAGGTCTGAGCCCTTAACTATTTGTGCCAACTCCAGGTAGTGTTGGAACTGCCTTGTGTGAAAAATCCATACATTTGGTGTCAGAAGTGTTGTGAATAAGATAAAGTTCTTCCTATTAGTTTACATGAAGGTTAGAAAAATAAATTTTTTTTCGATTATATGAGCTATAATTTCTAAGACAGTTCTACTAGTCATTATGAAAATGTTACTATTTAATTTACTGAATTTAGGTTATCTTCTTATTCCTTGAATCCTGATATAACTTAGTGGTCTCAAAAAAACAATCTTCCCACTGGTCAAAGAACTAATTGGTAGATAAAATTTGGTGAGGAAAAGAACAGAGACAAATGCCTGATCAAAAGATAAATAAGGCTAATGTGGGAAAAAATAATTGTCTACTTTGTTCTTACCTTTTGTCCCAGGAATTCATTCCCAATATACTAAGAAGCAATCTGCAATAATAAAATGCTGACTGAGGCTTTTGAGGTGCTGGTTCATCCTGCTCCACAGCTTTCATGTTTAAGTCATTAAAGTGTTTCTCAACAAATTCTTTTTCCTCTGTGTGTTGCTTAAGGATAGCATTGATGACATCATTTTCCTGCTTTTCAGAAATGCACACAGGCTGTGGAGCAGGAATATTAAGTGAGATTCCAGTTCTCTGTAGGCATTCAGGACTAGTTACACCTAAATACTGCAAAAGCTCATCGAGAACATCTTCTTCATCTCTGATTGTATCCCACGTTGGTACAGTTTCTCTGAATCGTCTTTTAAACTGGCAGGAAATCCCATCTTTTACTATTATATCTTCTAAGCATTCATTAGATGAAGGAGGCTCTTCCGGTTTCTCTTGGTGAGACAGTGAAAGTATGAGAGAAGTAGGTTCTGACAAGCCACTTACAGGAGGTGGTCCATACAAGATGGCAGAATCCCATGAATATTTTCCAGAGAGATCACGTACTATGATCCTGACATTTGAATTGGCTGATGCAAGACCAGCAGATAAACCTCCTCCAGGTATACTCTCTTCTGATCTGATCTGGATACAAGACACTAAGGTTGTATTGTTCAACACAAAGAACTGGATATTTGGACTTTCGAAGAGTTCCGGAGACAGTTCCGTACTTTCACTGTAATGATTGTCATGGTTTTCACACACCTGACTTGTTAACATAGCAGGACCACCACTCATTGGATAATGGCCCAAGTGATTTACCAGATGAGTAATAACAGTGCGGGCAGCTATAGAAATTAATCCTTGCTGCATTTGAGTTTTCACTAGAAATAAAAAAATAAGTGAGTGGGAATACTGTTGCTTCCTAGAACGTCATAAAACAATGAAACGTTAGACAACAGATAGTGACTTCATCACATTATCAAAGTCTCATTCAAATACTTCAGTAATTATTAATATTTTCAATTTACACTGTATAGGAATGATGGCAAAAAAGAAAACTATTCTTTAATGAAGTTTTCCTGTTAACTTTTAAGGAAGCCCTTTTTGAAATTTTTGCTTATGGATTTTTAATTTAAACTTAAGCCTTTAAATGTATATCATACCTTAAAAGGATGACTGAAAGTATTAGAAATCACTTGAAATCACTGAGCGCATAGATTAGAAAGCCAATGAAATCCAACTGATAAGTTTATCTCATGAGCAGATTCAGAAGCAGTTTGCAGCATGTCTTAAATGTCACTTAATTATGCTGTTATCGATGGTGTAAAAGTTTCAGAGGAAAGTATCATCTTTTGCTAAACTTCAGGAGTCAGGATCAATTTAAACACTGAGCCAGTATATGGCAAGTACGCTTTATTCTAAAGAAAAAAATATTTTATGGGTCTACCTATGTATTGTTTCCCTAAGGTATTCGTCAGGGGCACTGTGGTCTAATTTGAGCAGTTAGTTGCATATAAGAAGCACTTTTTCCGCATTCCTTAAGCACATTAGGGAAAGCAAATAGATAAGGAGAATATCCGTATGAGTAACTTAAAAAAAAATAGGAAACAGTAAACAGAAAAAGCTCCAAAAACATAGCAATATAAAGCCTGAAAAAGCAAGGTGCTTAATGTCTGGACATAAAGGAGAAGAAAGAGGGAGAGGATGGAAGGGAGACAGAGAGCACAGAAAGAGAGTAAAAGGAGGAGGGAGGAAGTGGAGATAGACAGTAACTTGTCAAAGCCCATAGCCCAAGAGTGCCAGTGTCATTCTAAGGAGGGCTGATGTGGAAAACAGCTCAGGAATAAGTGGTGTTAAGAAGTGGGGACAATTCAGTGATGTTTATCTTGATACTTTTCATCTAGAAGATGGAAGGAGAGTTGTCATTGGTAGAGAAGTAGTAATCATTCATGTAGGAAGAGGATTTTAGTTGCGAGTGTGCAAGCATGTGTGTGTCGTTACGGTGTGCTGGTCTTAGTTATAGGTGTGCTTACAGAATGATGGTGTCTCTGTATTGTTCTACCAGTTAGAGAGTGACCTGAGTATTATTTATAATCTGAAAGTTAATCATTTGGTAATACCATGTCCTAGCTGCCAGAAGAAATACAGGATGATCAAAGTATCTATAGTCAATAAATTCCTTAATTTTAATTGTACTCTGTGATTAATTTTGGTAACTGTATAGAACTGTGTTAACCACCAACATAATCAATATAAAGTAAAGTTCCTACATCAAAAAAAGGAAAAATTTTACTTTATGTAAATTATACCTCAATAAATCCAATTTTAAAAGTTTATAAAAGAAACTAGCTTATGCATTGCTGCTATATACTTAAAAAGGGCAAGAGAAAAGAACAGCGTTACATTTTCAAGGCTATAGCCATCAAGATTCAGAACCTATACCAATGGATACAGGCAGTGTGTTAGCAACAAACCAGCTGCTATGCCGTTAATACTAATAACATCTCCATTATTCCAACTCTATAAAGAACAGTTTTCTTTGGGTTTTGGTTGATTTTGAAATGTTCCCGAGTATCAAAATTTCAATCTTCTTCCATTATCAATCAAGTTTTATGCCTACATATTCAATATATATACATTTGAACATTCTGCAGTTTACTTAAAAACTCATTTACATTGAGCTGTTCTAGCCACTATATTTATAGCCAGTTCTGAAAATCAGTTATTCAACACTAGATAACAACACTAAATGATTAACCTTAACTTAGTTCTACATTTCTAAGACCATAAGCTAAGTAAAAAGATATGTCACTAGCTGATGAGAAAGAGGGGGGTGGCCTGCTTTTTCTTCTCTGATTATAACTTAGAATATAATAAAAGTTAACACTGTAAGAGAACTTACAGATAATCTAGTCAGTACTTATCACTTTGCACATGAGGACAAGTAGGTTCATAGAAGTTAAGGGATTTGCGTGTTACATCAGTATTGGTCTTTTACTTCCTAGCTCAGTGTTATTTCCATCTTTACCACAACTCTGGTTTCCATATTTTTCCTCTTTCGTACAACTGCTCTTTTCTTTTGGCAAATTACTGCAACCCATGCAAACAATGAATTCAAAATTTTTTTCTGTGTACAGTAACGTCAAAAAAATATTACTTAGCATGAATTACTAAATAAATGGCCATGATAAATTGAAAAATGCTCATTTAAGTAAGATTATATCTTGTCTTAAATGGTAATAAAATATTATACAGATTTAAAAATTTTTTGATGTAGGAAAATACTTTTCGTTATTGTCTTTTCCCTTTTCTTCCTTTTGAGTGATACTCCTTTGCTTTAAAAGGTGACTCGTTTTATTTAAGCAGTGAATCTTTTTGCAGAACATTTCTGAAGAAGCAAAGGAGTGTAATTTAATAGAAACAGATCACAGAAAAGAGAATAATTCCTGTCTCTGTCTCTGGTTTGCTCTGTGATCATGGAAAAATATCACATAAAACTCCCTAAGGCCCATTTTTTTCTAGGAATGACAATGACTTTTCGTAAAGATAAATTGAAAACTCATATACAAAGTTAGATATAACAGAAACAATATAAATCATTATTTATAAGTAACACAGATTTTTATGAGTTCCTTTTTCAAATCTGCTTATAATAAACTAGGAATGAGCCAGCTCTTTCCTTAAAATGTAAATCCCTAAGTCGAGGTACCAGTCCATCTACAGATGCTCTTCCCAAAGGAAGAAATAGTGAGAATGCAATTTGAATGAAGTTATTCACAAATCTGTCATAATTATTAACATCGAGAACACTTAAAAAATAAATTTAGATTTTTAGATATAGGTAAAAGTATTTTTCCCTAAGTTTTGTCTCTAAATTTAGGATATACATATAAATATAAAATGACAAAAATCTCTCAACTTTTAATTGGGAGGTCAGATTTATTTAGATTTATTTTTGAGTTATAAACTGTACGACATACTTATCTCCCTTCTACAAATCTACTTAGATATTAAAAAAATGAAATGCTCTAATTTAAAAATTCATAATAAAATTCTAAAATAACTAGCCTTGTGAGAATATGCAAAATGAAGATATCGATGCTTGTAAGGCTTTGTGTAACCAGCATTCATTTAAAAAAGCCTATTCAGGGTTGTCTTTTCAGATTGTCAGATTAAACAAACCCTACAGCATTTGCAGCAAACCCATAATTATAGATTATTATGGCATACAAAAGCAACGAGACATAAAAAGCTGCTGTAATTCACTGCACTGTAATAGAACATGCAGAGGAAGTTAATTTTGGCAAATGCCTTAAATATTAGCTTTGCATAATATATATAGGAGAAACTATAATTAGGACAGAATGAATTCTTTGGAGCCTCCTTTCACTCTGACCCTGCAAATGATGACTTTTTGCTAATAAGACTACTGCCATTTGACAAAAAGCCAACCTCACTACCTTGCTTTATTCTTCGGTAAATTTAATAATTACAGCTACTCTTGCCAATAGTTCTCAAATCAGACTTGTTCAATCCAATACTGAGCTTATTAGGGACACTCTATGTTTAGAAATCTTTGGCCAAAAAAGTACTTGAAGATGATGAAGCATGCCTTAGACAAGGGCACAATGATTAGTCATTTTCGCCACATTAAAAAACCCCCACAGCATGTAGTCACTACAAACCACAGAATCACCTGCTGTTAGTTCACAGCTGTTCCTAAAAGGTTCTGCATTTATTTGGTCCCTAATACCTTTAATTAAGAAAGTCCAAAGGGGATAACTGAATACATTTAGAGAATAGTACTCCACAGAGTATTCGGTATCAATATAAAGCCCATCTATTTAAATCTTTACCTTTGTGTCTTTTAAAGTGACTGTTAATAGTATAGTAAATTTGGTATGAAATACATCAAAACTTCTTTTGACATAAATAAAAATTAATTTCACTGTTTAAGAAACACACTATACTGCCCAAAATTAAACTTTTATCATTTTATACCTTTGAAAATGCAAAAAGTGTGCCCATCAATAGATGAGTGGATAACAAATGTTGTGGTACATACATACAAATGGAATATTACTTGGCCATAAAAAAGAATGAAAAGCAAAATCCTTCCATTTCTGACAGCATGGATGAACCTAGAAAGTATTATGCTAAGTGAAATAAGTTAGACAAATACAAATATCATATGAATTCACTTATATGTAGAGTCTATAAAGAACAAAATAAACATATAAAATAGAAAAAGGCTCATAGATACAGAAAAAAACCTTATGGCTGCCAGAATGGAGGGAGGTTGGGGGGCTGGGAAAAAAAAAGGTGAAGAGATGAAGAAGTACAAATTGGTAGTTATAGTCATGAGGGTATAAAGTACAGTATAGGGAATACAGTTGATAATATTGTAATAACTAAGTATGGTGCCAGGTGGGTACTTGAAATACTGGGGGCGGGGGGGGTGTCACTCTGTAAATTATGATTATCTAACTACTATGCTGTACATCTGAAATGAGTATAAAATAATATTGAAAAATAAAAGTACTAAAAAAAGCAAAAAGCAACCTGTTTTTATATAAAATAAACACTATTTTACTATGCTAAATCTAAAGAAGTAGTAAGCTGTGATATCAATTATTGTCTAAATTATTTTGCTGTAATATACTATCCAGTATCTGAGATTCTTCACTTGTATATTTGTGTATACTTGTATATCTAGACAAACCAGCAGCAACTTGTGATCAACCTAAAACCCTAACCCTATTTCCTTGATGTGTAACTTCATATTTCCACCACTTGCATTCTGTCATCAATCCATTATCGTGATCACATCCTAGATGTTTTAATCATTTATAACTATTTTGTCTTTAAAGCTCAAACTCTTAATAGCTTACTCTTTGACCACAACCTCCTAGCCCAGTGGTTTCCCAATTTTCTTTTGTAGAGCTCGTGGAGATGGACAGAAGAGAAGTCAGTAGGATATCGGTCTCTTATTGTGCTTCGGCTCTACTTTTAAAAAGATTTACAAATTGGGTTTCCTTGTGAAATTTATTTGAAGACGTTTCACTCCACTGCCCCAACATACTGATCCTTTTAGTTGTCTTCAACCTTGGCTGCATATTAATCACCTGCAAAGCTTTTAAAAATCCCAGCAATCCCAGATTAATACATCAAAATGTCTATTGATGGGACCAGAGCATCAGTATTCTAATGTGCAACCAAGGCTGAGAATCACTGTTCTAAGTTATTATCAACCACATCTACTCTCTAACTCACTGGATCACTCCATTTTCTTCCAGCTTATTAGCCATTTCCTAACATCAGGTCAGTCAAGCCTAGATTTAATGGTTAAACCATATACCAATATTCTGAAAGCCACAGTCTGTATTTCTGCCATAGCTATCTTACTGAAGGCTGATTGGTACAAACAAAACTTTGTAGTTTTCATTTTCGTTTTCTTTTGTGCCCTCAATAACTTCTTTCGATCCCCTTAATTTACCTTCATCATCTTCTTTCTGGTCTCAGAAAAAGGGCTAATATTAGCACCTATACTCTCCAGCTCACAGCTCAGGAACTCACTGTACTAACGATGATCTTCTTCCCACCTTCTTTCTTATGATTAATTTAAACTCCCTTCAACCTTAAAAATCCCTTATCCCCAAATCATCCTTTAGCTTTCCTACTGTTTTATTATTTTTCTTTACTTTTTTAATAGTCAAGCTTCTTTAAAGAGTAGTTTCGACAGATGGCTCTGCTTCCTGAACTCCTTCCTGAACTCCTTTTTGCTCCTCAGCCCACGGCCATCCGCTTCTGCCTCCTACTTCTCTGCTGAAACTAGAGTAGACGTACTGTATTTTGCTGTGTACAATGCACACTTTTTTTGCCCAAATTTTTTAGGGAAAAATAAGGATATCCATTATACATGGGTATAATGATTACATACTACGGGTATAATAATCCCCTGTATAATGTGCACAAAAACGTGAGTACGCATTATACACAGCAAAATACAGTACTTGTCAGTGTTTTTATACTTGACTTCTCTATCATTTAATACTGTTAGTCAATCTTTTAAGAATCTTTCTCCTCTCTTCATTTCTGAAAAATTACTCTCCTGTTTTTTCTTCCTTTCCAACTTTTTCCCCTCAAAACACACACACACACGTAAACATATATTCCTGACAGAGATCTCTTTGCTAAAAACTAGATCTGCATACACAACAAACTGTCCACTAGATATCTTCATGTAAATACCCAACAGGCACCCCAAACTAAAATATTTCTGGCACGACCCTCCTCATTTCCCTTCCCAAACCTCTGAACTTTCTCATATTCTTGGTCTACCTTTGGAAAAAATCTAATTTAAGACTTAAACAACTCTTGCTTGGACTACTGCAACAGACTCATGATTAGCCTCTCTGCTCCCGGGTTAACCTTCCTAAAATTAATCTAATATAACAGAAGTCAGCAAACTTCTTTTTAAGGGGCCAGACAGTAAATATTTTTGGCTTTATGGCCCATGAAATCTCTGTTGCAACTACTCAACACTACTCTTTTTGCATAAAAGCAGCCAAAATGATACATAAATGAACAGCATGGAGATGTCCTAATAAAACTTTATCTATAGATTCCTGGTAGGTAGTTCAGATGGTCAGATCATTATCCAGATACACCAAGGTTATGGGTTTGATCCCTGGTCAGGGCACATACAAGAATCAACCAATGAATATATAAATAAGTGGAAAAACAAATCGATGTTTCTCTCTCTCTCCTCCTTCCTCTCTCTCTAAAAATCAAATAAAAAATTAAAAAAAAAACTTTATTTATAGAAACACTGGCAGGTATGGGCCATAATTTACCAGCTCCTATAAAATTTTACTGTCAAAGTGCTCTTAATATTAATTTTATCATATATACCACCTCCTTAAAACACTTCAATAAGCTGGGTTCCTCTGAGCAACCGCTGTATCTTGAATATACTTTTATTTTTATTTTCATAAGGTCATTTTTTTATATCTTTCTCTTATATCAGACAGTAAACTCTGAATGTAGAAGCAATGTGGCTTTAAAAAAATGTTACTGAGTTCACTATGGACCAAGAACCGTGTAAAGGGTTTTATACATATTATCTTATTTATTTAGCACTCAAAATGACCCTATGAAGGAACAAATATTATTATTCCCACTTTACAAATAAGGATACAGACATAGTCACTCAGCTATTAAATGAGAGTCAAAATTCAATATCACTCTGCTATTAAATGAGAGTCAAAATTCAATACCACGTCTGTCAGGCTCCAAAGCTAAATCTCTTATTCAATTATATAAATCCTATGATGTATAAAGTAAAATATCAAAAGGAACTTAGCAGAATAACTTAGCTAGAAGTATAAAGGGAATGTCATCACATACGATCTTAGCAAATGTATATATGAAGTAATTAAAAATGAAATTTGCAGTAATATACATGGTTTAGTAAACAACTACAAAGTAAAATATATCCTTGTCCATTATTTCTACCCAAGGCCTCAAATCATGCCTTGAGAGAACCCAAACAACAATGCTGTCCCGACAAAAATTCATTTTACCTTCTGTTACTGGCTGGAGTTTAGAAGAGCGTTCTGAATCAGGAGAGTGCAGAGGTTCGGGCTCTTTCAGACTTTCCAAATGCATAAAAGGATCATAATCTACAGATGCCAAATCTGAGAGGCTTATTGGGAAATACCTTGGATTGCTAAAACACTGAGCTCCATAAACACATCCGTGTAATACCTGAAAATACAAGGAGAAAACATATTAAGTTTCCTCTTAATAAAAGTAAAAGGGGCCCTGGCTGGTGTAGCTCAGTGGATTGAGCGCTGGCCTGTGAACCAAAGGGTTACCAGTTTGATTCCCCAGTCAGGGCACATGCCTGGGTTGGGGGCCAGGTCCCCAGTAGAGGGCGCACTAGAAGCAACCACACATTGATGTTTCTCTCCCCTTCTCTCTCTCTCTAAATATAATCTAAAAAAAAAAAAAAAAATAAGTAAAAGGAGAAAAAGGTCTTCTGGTAATACAGGAGCTTGACAAAATTTTAAATAGTTCAAAATTTAGCTCTTCAGGCAAGGTAAAATTTCATGCCTCTTAACAACAATTAGTAAAATTTAATCAATATTCTTATATTTAACAAAGATCAGACTTCTTTAAAAATGTGGCAATAAAACAACAGTGTATTATAGGAGCTACTTTTTAATTCTCTTTAGGTAGTGTAAGATAAATCTATGTTTTTATAAAATACCTAACTCCAAATGAAAATACTAAGAAATGTTATTCCTTTAGGTTTTATAAAACCCTGATTACCAGGGTTGAGTAATAAAGGAAAGAAGTTTACCTTATAAATGCAGCTGAGGACAGACTTTTCTATTTTATCATTCTCTGCTCCTGTGGCATGGACTGGTTGGAGCAGTGTCTTCAGAGGTAAGGCCATGATCCAGTCCAGAAGGCACAGAAGTAAAGACACGACCAACTGTAACAACAATAAAAAAAA
>PVJD01017397.1:0-17735 GCA_004026545.1 Mormoops blainvillei | reverse complement strand
GGGGGATGGACGGTTTCCTGGGTAGGCTGTTGCAGGTCAAGGGTCAAAGTTCCATTTTTATGTATGGTCTGCACATGGTCCTTTTGCGTGTCCAGTCTCTCATGATAATTGTGTAGGAATTGGTCAAATATGTCCAGCCTCCTCTTCGAAAAGCAAATTGGTCCATTCAGCATGTTTAAAAGGTGACCTCATCGAGTAGTAATGATCTGCTTACTACTGTCAGGCCTCAAGCAACTTCACAAGAATCACACATCATCAAAATGCAGCTGCCTCGCACAGAACCACGCCTGTGTTTGGCGAAGGCGCGAGCGGTGCACGTGGCGGGCCTGGGAGTGAAACCGGGGTGTCCCCTCAGAGAGCTGCAGGCGCAGCCCCGTCCTTCCCGCCTTCCCTGTCCGGGCCCCCCACGCTGTCTCACCAAGCGGCTACTGGACCAGTTCTGATGGAGGACGGAAAGTTAAGAAAGGGGGACAAAGGAGCTTGTTAATACAATTCAGAAGGCCACAGGCTTTCCTCCTACATGATTGGGGCAAATAACTTGGCAAGGTTGCCCTGCTGCGGTCGGGGCGGGTAGGTACTTTGCAAGTCCCGCTCTCGGTCTCCCGCCTGGCCTGACCGTGGGAACGGAGGCAACGCTTGTAGTTCTTTGGTGTCTGGCCCAGCTCAGCGCTGGGTGGTCATGGAGGGGGCGCTCCTCTGTGAAGTCAGTTCCAGACCATCGGTGCCTCTGCCTCCTAACCCGGGCACTTCCAAAGCCATCACTGCACCGTGGAACCACATTTCAAACAAAGGCAAGAAACGGGACCGAGGCCGGGAGGCCGGGAGGCCGTGAATACAGGGCCGGCGCGGCAGAGGCGGAGCTGCAGGACCCCGGCTTATGCCCAGCTTTGTCCCCGAGTCAACCATGAGTTGGCCCTTTAGTTCATTTCCTTTGTTTCAGGTGTCTTACTGGCACTGTGAAAATTAAAATAGCATTGTTTCCCCCAGCCATTCTTTCACTCAAGATACACTGAACGCCTCTTGGGTGCCAGGCTGGGTGCTGTGCAAGGCAGACAAGGTCCCACCCTGTGGACCTTCCAGCTACAGAGAGACAGGGACATAGCAAATCAGCGACTGAAAGACCCGAGAGAAAATCCGTGAAGGAGGCGACGTGAGTCTCGGCTGCCCTGCCCTCACCCCACGTCCGGTCCGAAGGCCAATCCTTCAGGCTCCACCCGCAGACACCCCCCGCCACACCCTCTACGCCAGGTTCCCGGGGGACCCTGGGGGCCCTCACTGGCCTCTCATTCAGCTCCCACCACAACAACTAGAGCAGTCCTTCCCAGCGTAAACCAAATCACATTATTTTGCTCAAACTCTCAGGGAAGGCCACGCCGACCTGCCCCCTTTCCTCTCAGGGGGCGCCCTACTCCCCGCCCCCGTCATTCACTGTGATCTGACCGCCTGTCCTCACTGCTCGGGGACCCTGCTGTGGAGAAGTGACCTGTGTCCCGGCGTGTGCCTGTCGGTCTGGCACGGTTTTTAATTGTTCCGCTTTCACTCCCCAAAGGCTCTGGTTCGGGTGATGAAGTACGCGGCTGCCCTGGCCTCTGAACTTGCTATTATATCTTCTCCCCCCGCCCGGCCTGCCCTTCGCCCAGACAGCTGCCGCCTTCGCCCACCGGCTTCGGGGCTTTGCCCACGTGTGACCTTCGGCGAGGCGCTCCGTGACCGTGCCGTTCACACGGCACGCTGCCCTGGCCCCGGCCACCCCTCTCCCCATCCCGGATCTGCTTTTCCTCCCTGGAATTTCTCCCCATCTGCCACGTTGTTTCTGTTTCTTATTTGTTTATTGTGTCCCCCACCCCTACCCCCATGCAGGCTCTGTGAGGACGGGGACTTTTAATATCTTGCCCACGGCTGTATCCTTGGGGCCTAAAACAGTGCTCAGCACCTGGAGGTGCCCAAGAGAGGGACGAGATGAGGGTGGGGTGCTACTTAGGATGAGGTGGTCAGAGACGGCTTCTTGGAGGGGTTGGCATCGAAGTCAAGACACGTATTCATTTCCTATTGGCACTATAACAAAGTACTACAAATTTAGTAGCTCAAAATGATATAAAAGTATTACCTGACCGTTCTGGGGGTTAGAAGTCCAAAATGGGCCCCCCCTCGGGCTAAAGTCAAGGTGTTGGCAGAGCTGCGAGCCTTTCCGGAGGTTCTGGGGGAGGATAAGGGCTTTGCCCTTCCCACCTGCTGGAGGTCACCCACACTCCTCGGCTCCGGGCGCCTGCCTCCCCAGTGGTCAGTCAAGTCCTCTGCACAGTGCTCTCTCTCGGGTTCTGAATTTTCTGTCTTTCTCGTCCCCACTTAGGGGTCTTTATGATTATGCTGGGGCCACCTGCCAATGTAGGATTATATCATTGTTTTATTTTTTAAAAATATTTTTGTTTATTTATTTTTAGAGAGAGGGGAAGGGAGGGAGAAAGACTGGGAGAGAAACACCAATGTGTGGTTGCCTCTCATACACCACCCCCACCATCCCACCAGGGACCTGGCCCGTGACCCAGGCACATGCCCTGACCGGGAATCGAACCAGTGACCCTTCAGTTCACAGGCCAGCACTCCACCCACTGAGCCACACCAGCCAGGGCTGTCTCATTATTTTAAGGTTAGTTGATGACCCAGTTCATGCCATCTGCAACCTTAACTCCTCCTTGCATGGAACATAACATATTCAAGGGTCCAGGGGTTAGGATGTGGACAGCTTTGCGGGGGGGCATTACTGAGCCTACCACCGTGGGGTTGCTACTTTGGAGAGGGTGGTCAGGAAAGGCTTCCCTGAAGAGCTGGCATTGAAGGCAGCATCTGAAGGACAGGAGGGAGCCAAGCACCTGAAGACCCAGAAGAGCTCTTCAGCAGAGGGAGCGGCACGTGCAGAGACCGCGGGACAGGGAGGAGCTGGACGTGTCGAAAAGCAGGAGGCTGCCATATATTGAGCAAGGGGGACACGGTCCCGGGTGAGTTTGGGGAGGGAGGGAAAAAAGGATAATACACAAATAAATATTTCTTCAAGCCCCCAGGCTGTGACATTCTATCATTGCAGGTGGAGCCGACCAAGACCCCAAGACACCAAGACACCGGCCATCCTTGGCGTTCCAGGGGGCGTGGCAGCGTCTGTCTTCACCTGGCCGCCTTCCCTCGGTGTCAGGGCCTCTGTGTCCAAATTTCCCTCCTCTTACAGGGACACTAGTCGTTGGGTTAGGGCCCGCCCTGCTCCAGGGGAACCCCATCTTAACCTGATTCGATCTGAGATCCTATTTCCAAACAAAGTCACACTCATGGGTTCCAGACAGCCATGACTGTTTGAGGGGCCCCTTCAGTTCCATGGGGCCCTCCCTCGCTCAGCCTCTCCAGGCCAGCCCACCCACTCTCCTTGAGCTGCCCTCGCCCGGGGCCACCTTCTCAGACACACTGTTCTCGGCTGCGGATCTGCATACAAGCAACCCTTCCTCTTCCTCACACCGCCTTTTCCCCAGCCTTTGATTCCAGCTATAACTTTTTTTTTAAATCAATAAGTCTTTCTACAGTGCATTCTCCCAGCAGACCGAATGCAGCTTAAATCCTCCAGATACCTTCTTTCAGGTCTAATTCTCTCTGTAAAGTGCTTATCTTAGAAAATCTGGGTAGAATCTGAGTTTGATCTTGATACCAACTAATTAGTATACACACAGGCTCCCTCAGCAACTGGCTGCAGGCCGTGGCGCGCAGGCGGCTGGGCAGGGGGGCACCTGAATGACAGCACATTGTTCTCCACAGCACCCCGGCGTCCTGTTAGTCGGGCGGCCCTGGGACCCCGGGAGGCCACTGGCCATCCTCCACCAGGAAAGGGAGGTATTTGGGACCCTGGAAGTTTACAGGACTTCCTTAAAGCCACAAGAAGTATATGATAGGAGGAAGACTCTGGATTCCCTCCCCCACCCCTCTTTCCATCTCCACTCTGCCTGGGCTAGGCCGTCAGCACCCATGTCTTAGCAGGACTTCACACCAGCCAGTCTCGTAAGATGACAGCAGCTCCGGGCTGTGCTTGTAACAGCCAAGAGTGCCACCTCCAGTTAGCTCAGGTCCCAGAAAATGTGCCTGCTACTTTGTGCCACGAGGGGCCACGGCCCAAGGGATGTGGGATGTTACCGTCCCTGGGGCGGGTACAGGACAGTGAGGGGGAGTTACCAGATATTTAAATTATGTGGCACCCCTTCAAACACTGCCAGCTTTGCCTCGGAGCTCCCATTAGTGGGTTCCTATGTTTTAGGTCTTTTCAACTTTCCAACGACTACGCAGCCATCAGTCTCCCCACAGTCAAAACCATGGTTTCCTCGGCAGGTGGATGTAAAACACTCAGCCCTTTAGTGATCGGCACTTTCCAACAAGCAACTTTTTCCTCCTACTCAATATTGCGGCTTTAAGGAGACAAGGGAGCCCTGGCTGGTGTGGCTCAGTGGATCGAGTGCCGCCCTGTGGCCCAGAAGGTCACTTATTCGATTCCCAGTCAGGGCACAGGCCTGGGTTGCAGGCCAAGTCCTCGGCTGAGGGTGTGCAAGAGGCAACCAATCGATGTATCTCCCACATGGATGTTTCTTTCCCTTTCTCCCGCCCATCCCCTCTCTCTAAAAGTAAATAAATAAAACCTAAAAAAAAAAAAGAAGAAGAAGAAGACAAGGGGGCTACCACTCTCTCGCGGCTGCAAAGAGACACTCGGAAACATTCTGCCGGAGGCCGCTCTGTCACCAGCAAAGACAACAGAATGCATTCTGAATGTCTGTCCCCTGCTCTGCCAAGCAAAAGCATTGGAACCCTCTGGGAATTCATTTTACGAGGAAAGAAATGCGGCCCAGCATCCCTGGCCCCGCTGTCCGCGCCAAGCGCCCCCCGGAATCGCCGGCCCCGAGGTCGGGGTTGCAGACGCAGCACCAGGAAATGGGCTCCCACGGGTGGCATCGTCGGGTTCAGGGACCGCGGACGCTCTCTGCAGTGGCTCAGCCTCCCTGTTTTGAGCGCACCTCTGTTTATTCCCATTGAACCCGCACTCCGCAGAGGACGAGCACAGTTCAAAGTCCCTGGAGCGCTGTATCGCCCTCTATTTTGTCCCCACTGGCCAGGCCCTGAAGGCTCCAGTGCCTTTGCCACATGCTCAAAGCATGGATCCCTGTGCTGTCTCCAGCGTGGTCCCAGATGGGTCCCGAGGGAACACCCATCTCTCATGCTTTAAAAAATTCCTCTTGAAAAAAATTTAAAAGTCACCAAAGATTCCAACCAACAGGAACTTTAGAGGTGGAGACCTTGGGATTATTTGCTCTGCACGGATTAGTAAACCAGCAGGGACACTCTGGTTGCCGGTGGGCTCCGAGCTGGGCCAGGCATCACTGCTGCTCCTAGTGCCAGTGACAAGGGTGTCTGGCGGCGGGACCACTTGGGGGAGAGACCAGTTTGAATCAGTGAAAAGTCCGAATTAAACAAAGTGTAAGAAAATGTAGCCGTTTGAAACTCTCTCTTTACAATCTGATTTTAAACTGTTTAGGCATACTGCAAAGAAAGGGTTTATTACGATAAACTTGGGGGTAGCTCTTATCTACCAGACATGAAGGAAACAATGTTTCGACTCTTGCTACAGATATAAGTGGGAACCAAAGTAAGTCATTTCAATGCCCATCAGTGCTCATAAGAATGAATGTGCAATATTTGTCACCAAACAAGACACTCACACAGTTGTTCTTCCATTAACTAAACGTATGAAACAGTATAATGAAAGATTTGTGAAAATATGACCAAATGATCAATTTTTAAAAATAAATCAGTATTTGACTATTTAGAAGCTAAAGTATCCATCTTGTGCCCAGAATAGAAGGTCCCTAACACCAGAAAAATCATTTTAACCATGACCTTTGACCATCTCTTACTAATGTTCTTTGCAAGCAGGACTTGCTAAGGAGTTTACATCTGGACCTAACTCAGTATTCGGAGTCCCTGCTGCACAGTGGCTACGGTGGAAATCAATCCTGAGTTAAGGCCGAGACGGAATCCCCCACCCCTCCAAGTTGCAAAATATTGATTAAATGGCTTTAAAGGGAAATCATTCAGTCCTCTGCCCTCATGCACCACAGACAGCCTAAATGGAGCATATGTTTGCGTTTTTTCAATTTAAAAAATAGTCACATGCAGAAGAAACATTTCTCAGAATCCTTGTGCCTCATAACTGTGTAATGACAGAAAATGTGGGCCAAGCTCTGCTTAAAATTGTTACCTTTGAAAGACATTTTGGATACAGGTTATGGGCTAATTCCTAACTATCCCCGGATTGTATTTTTGGTCCCTGTTATTTTCTGTTTGCAAAGTTCTTTGTCAGCACCCATTTTATAGACAAGGGCACCGGAGCACAGGGCCACTCCCTGAGCCAGTGACAGATTTGGCCCTGAACAGTGGCAGCAGCCCCCGGGGGGCTCCACCCCCACCCACTCATCCGCCTATAGGACTAAGCGTTTCAGATGTTCGTACGCAGTGCTGGCCAATTCAGGGTCTAAATGCAACCTTGTTTTAAAAATCTGCCTAAAGTTCCAATAAGGTTTTCGTAAATTGTATGTGATGTTTAATAGATAATTAATATCAAATATCAACCACATATTAGGACTTTTGTGCAAAACATAATCCAGCACTCAGGCTCACGTGTGAATAAATGGTACACGAAGCGTGGAGCTGAGAAATGTCGCGCACGGTGAGTTCCTCACAGTGACACCCAGCGTCCTGTTCACGTATCAGGTGACCTTCGTGCGATTTCCCTGCATTTTAGGGTTCGGTACAGAATTCATTAAATACAGTACAGATGACCATACGATGCTAATAATTACACACACGCACACACACGGGTTTCACATTTTTACAAACCTATCATTTCATTAAAAATATTGCTAAAATCATTTTTAAACTGGGAATCCATAATAATACCTCATAGTATACCATTGCATGCAAATAGT
The DNA here is from genome assembly GCA_004026545.1 of Mormoops blainvillei. Lineage (NCBI taxonomy): Eukaryota > Metazoa > Chordata > Mammalia > Chiroptera > Mormoopidae > Mormoops > Mormoops blainvillei. Next base: position 10,731 of record PVJD01017397.1, on the reverse strand, counting down.
TTGGGAAATGGTATTTTCACATCAATCCAATGAGTTTTAAGAGTATGAAGAAAATGTTTCCTTTTCCTCCAAAGTTTAAAAAATTAAAATCAAGACTACAGCGGGCATAGTCTAGGAGAAAAATCTCCAGGCTGTCGGGAGGTCCTGGGCAAAGCACTTCATTTCCACAGGCCCTGATGTCCTGCTCGCCAAGATCCAGGGTTCAGCTCACACAGGGGCCTGTGACCTGGCCTTCCCCACTCCCCCGCATCCTGTCCCACCCCTGGGCCTCGCCAGAGGACGCTCCTTAAATTACTTTCCTTTTGTGTTTAGAGTGGGCCTCCCGCTAGGGGCCTCCTGCACAAGGCTGATTCTAGACGGTTCCACATGGGCTCAACGCGTTTCTGTTCAACGAAGCAATGACGCTAGAAGGCACATACAGGTTATAGGAGGTGGCAGCGTGGCCATGTGAGGATAAAACAGGCAACAAAGCAGTGCCACTGAAGGGAACGTTGGCCAGACACTGAAAGTGCGCACTTCGCCCTTCTCGCCGTTTATGCACCCATTCATCTACGTAGTGACAGCCTATTCGGGGCTGCCTTGCAGAGTTTACTAGGAGCAAAGGAGACAGGGGACGCGAAAAACCCATCCTGCTCTCTGTGTGCTTCTACTGACACCAAAGGTTTATTGCGAGACCGACTCGGAGCCGAATCTCCACTTGCCGCAAAGGTCATAGATCTTTCTCCTGCGAAGGAAGGCACGCGAGGAGAGGAAGAGCCAACCCTGGCCAAGTCCTGAATAAAAGTTGATTTCCCACTCGTCCTGGTCTGCATCTAATTCTGCAGGCCGGTTTCAGAAGAACGTACCAGCAGTCACAACATCCCTATCTCGCCCTTTCAAGAGCTGTAAACCAAGAAAGGAATTAATTATGTGCAAAGTGGAGCTGGAGGGACTCTCCATGGGGACAGCAGTGGGGGACCAGGGCCAAACAGATGGCTTCAATCTTCCTTCTAAAATTTTATATGTACAACCACCACTTAAAAAAAAACAACAATTACCAAAAGCAAGGCTGGCCCGGGCGTCCTAGGAGAGGCACTAAAGCGGGATGTGGCCACCTAGCAATTGGTTGGTAATACGAAGCAGGGGGTCGCCGGTGTGACCCTCTCTGGCTGGGAGCACGTGTCCCGGTCAGCGGGCCCCTTTCCCCACGCAGCCTTTCCTGCCTTGTGTTCTCCTGCAGCTCGGGCCGCAGCCGGGCCTGGCGCTCGCCAAGTTCCCCAGTCGGTGGAGAGGGCTGTTCTCAGTGGCTTCCACCGCCTTTCCAGAAGCCTTGCCACACAGCCAGTCAGAGAACAGTTCTACAGCTAAAAGAAGCCTCTTTGGAAGGAAACCTGGAGGCGGAGGGGCCTGATGACACCGCACGGGGAGTCAACAGGCGGGTCCAAGGAGAGAGCTTTAGCACGTACCTTTGGCAGGGTCCAGAGAATGGGGGCGGGGGCGGGGGCGGGAGATGGCCAGGCTCACAGTGGGGTGGGTACATGCGGGCTCTGCCGCCACCACATACCCACAGTGACCGAGAGGGGGGCCTCCTGTGCACGCAGGTGCCAATGCTGCCCTGCTCAGGGCACATCCTTTCCAAGTAGGAGATTTAGTAGCCACACCACTGACCAAACGTGGGGCATTGCCTTCAGAGCATGGGGAGCCTATTTTCAGAAGCTCATTGCCTTTTCTTTAAAATAATTATCGGAGCATAATTTAGACCCCAAAATGTGTGCTGATTTTTTTATTTTTTATCCTCACCAGAGGACACGATAGAGAGCAAATCGTTGACGTGAGGAAGAAACATCGATCAGCTACTTCTCGTGTGCACGCTGACTGGGGACCAAACCTGGAACCCGGGCCTGTGCCCCGCCCAGGAATCGAACCAGCGACCTTCCACTCTGGGTGGATGCCCGACCAACTGAGCCACACCAGTCAGGGCGAGAAGTGAATTTAATTTCCAGAAATATGCAAAAGTGATTGTAATCTGCCTGATTAATTAGAGAAGTTCCAAGTTTTTCTTGATCAAGGACATGACCAATGTAAATATTCTAAAGATTGCGGACGAGGGTATAAAGTACATTGTCTATTCCATTGGGGAAAATATTTTGGGATGGTACTTCTACCTAAGGAGCCAAATCTCATTAGTCAGAAATCCACTGAAGTCTAAACCCCTGGGGTTACAACGGTGGAAGCCCCACAGTCCCCTGCGACACTAAAGAGATTAAATATAAAGTTGCCAGAACTGAGGCCTGCCCCTTCTGAGTAGGCCCTTCACACCCCATGTTATAAAGAAACAGTCAATTACCTTTCAAGTTGAAATACACACCCTTCCTCTAGCGTTCTTCACCCCGGTGCCGTATTTTGTATCGTTAGTGGAGAAAGCCCGATGGTATATCTGCACTTACCACGTGCCATGGGGCAGCCTAAGCCTTTATGTGAATTAACTTGCTCAGCGCGACTCATCCTCACTCTGTGATGAAGGACCCAGGGCTCAGAGAGGCGAGCTGACTCGCCCAGAGCCACACAGCAGGCAGAGAAGGGGCCAGGATTCAAATCCAGGCCCTCCAGCGGCCGAGTCTGAGAGCACACCCCGGGGTTGCACCCTCACAGGGCAGCTCTCGACGCAGTTGCTGCATGATTTCAAAGTAGGGGACCAAAGTCAGAAAGGGCCAACAGTGGCTCTCATGGGGCCGCTGGGGTGGCAGGGGGTCAGCAGCCTCAGCAGAAGGACTTGGGGCTGTCCTGAGCCAGGGGTTCCTAATCGCTTGTGGGTCACGGGTCCTTCAAGGCGCCAGCGAGGGCTCTGGACCTGTCTCCCGGGGCACAGCGCACGAAACTACACGCTGGCGGCGGACGGTTTAAGGTGCACGGGATCCCCACTAGAGAGGTGCCCTGCTCCCCTCCTCCCACCCTAGAGGAATTTCTTGTCCTCCAACCTTTTAGAAGGTCCCATTCACTAACTCCAAAACCTGAAATGTTTAGAATAATGAAGCACTTTTTTCTTCAAGATCCAATGTCCCTACCTCCTTGCCTCCTATCCCCCTCCCCCCGCTGCAATACAGAGCCGTTCTGAGAAGAAGCCCGTCTGAAGCTCAAGGTTTGATCCCAGCGAGAAGCTAGCACTGATGGCAGATCGGCAGCGCCTGAGATGGTGGGCTGCGGGTGTCCCTCCATTTGTTCACTCAGTTTATAAAGGGCCTACTAGGTGCCGGGCGCTTGCGACACGGTGGGAGCAAATCGGAGAAGCCCCCGCCCCTGCCGAGCTTCCATTCCAGCAGGGGGAGACAAAGACAAAGAATAGACATGAGAGTGCAGAGCGACTTTTCGCTCTGGTGGCGAGGGAGCGACATTTAGAAAAAGACTTGGAGGAGGCGGTGGAGCTGGTCACGTTGGCAACTAGGAGGGACACGTTCGAGGGGACTTGCTGTGTGAGGGCACAGGACAGAATACGTCCGGTGCCTTCTCCGAGGCCGATGTAGCTGGAGGGCAAAGAGTAAGACCAAGGTCGGCAGAGGAGCACAGAGAGGTACTGGGACTGGTGGTGGGGACCGAGAGTGACTTTAGATGCGTGTGAGGATGCTTTAGAGGGCGAGGAGGCGCCGTTGGAAGGTCCTGAACAGGGCATCCCTCCAGCTGCTGTGCTGAGAACAGATTTCAGGAGACAAAAGGAGAGGCGGGGTGGCAGGCTGAGGCTCGATGGCAGTATTCCAGATGAGAGACGCGGGCAGGCGCAACCGGCTGGCATCCCCAGAAGTGGTGAGACGTGAACAGAGTCTGCGTTGGTTTTACTGCGGAGCCAATGGCGTCTCAGGACAGACGGGTGCTGGGGTGAGAGGGGAGAAGGGAGAAAGGAGGAGCCTAAGTGTTTGGGCCTGAGTGGTGGGGCGGGGTCGGGAGCTGGTGCGGTCACCGAGAGACAGCAGGCAGGACGAGATGTGTGGGTGGGGCCCCCGGAGGTGGGCGTGTGAGCTGGGAGCACGAGGTGCTCAGGGGAGAGGGTCTGGCCAGAGATGGGAAGGGCAAGTTGGCAGGGGTGCTCAAAGCCCCGAGCAATTGCCGCCAAAGGAGAGAAAAGGTTAAATTAAGAAATTAATTTCTGGTTCACACAGGAATGTTAATTTCATTCAGAGAGAGAAGATCATGAATATATTCATTAGGGCCTCACAGAAAATCAAGTTATCCCGTATAAATTTGATATAAGCTGAACAGAGTACACGATACCTTCTGCTCTTAGTTGGGCCCCTTTCTCTTGATCCTATTCTGGGTGGTATTTCAAAAGTATAAAACAATGATTTCACTTATATGTGGCATCTGGAGAACAAAGTAAGTGAACAAAACAGAAACGGCTCATAGATCCAGAGAACAGACTGACGTTGCCAGAGGGGAGGGATTTGGGGGGACTGGAGGAAGAAGGTAAAGGGATTAAGAAGTACAAATTATTTTCTTTTTAAGATTTTATTTATTTTTCGAGAGAGGTGAAGGGAGGGAGAGAGGAGGAGAAACATCAATGTGTGGTTGCCTCTCATGCGCCCCCTACTGGGGACATGGCCCACAACCCAGGCATGTGCCCTAGACTGGGAATCAAAGCTGTGACCCCTTGGTTTGCAGGCTGGCTCTCAATCCACTGAGCCACACCCATCAGGGCAGAAGTACAAATTATTGGGTTGGCCAAAAAGTCCATTTAGTTTTTTCCGTAAAATAAAAGACATATTTTTCATTTTCACCAATAACTAAATTGATTTGGCTATTTTGAGGATGCCGGCCGTCTCCTGCGTGGTAGAACGTTGATTGTTCTCCATTAATGTCTCAATTTGACTGCTGTCAACTTCAGCTGGTCTGCCCGGCCGTGGAGCATCGTCCAGGGAGAAAGCTCCAGCACGAGACTTCGCAAACCGCTTTTGGTGCGTTCCATCAGTCACCGCACCTTCTCCAGACGCTGCGCAAATCCTTTTTTTTTTTTTGCATTTCAGTTGCATTTTTACCTTTCTTGAAATAATAAAGCGTAATATGCTGAAAATGTTGCTTATTTTCTTCCACCTTCAATATTAAAATGGCTACACAAAAGTTCACCAATTTTGATAAGTTTTTTAAACATGTACTGTTGATATGACAGCTGTCACAGTACCATCTACCAAAACTGTTTCGAATGAGGTTAAAGGCAACTAAGTGCCACCGGAGCCATGTTATGGAAAAAACCAAACGAACTTTTGGACAACCCGACAGTAGTTACAGAGTAGCCACAGGGGTGGAAGTGCAGCCCAGGGGACACAGGCAACGACATCGTAATGACTGTGTGTGGTGCCAGGTGGGTGCGGGAAATATTTGGGGGAACACTTGGCAAAGTAGATGACCATCTAACGACTATGCTGTACACCTGAAGTTAACATAGAATAATATTATATGTCAACGGTGACTGAAAAATAAAATTGTTTTAAAAAGCAGAAAGCACTATGCACATCTTAGATGGTCTTAGCTGCTGGGCTTAGAGTTACGCTGGCCTCTCCAAATAACCTAAATGTTTGTAAAATTTTTGCCATCGAAACAGGAAAGATGAACATAAGGTATTTTAAGGTAAAAATTTGGTGCTGAATATGTTAGTAGAGGTCTTATTTCAGAATTTTCATTGGTGCCACAGTTCATGGTTTACACTCCTGGTCCAACTGGATGCCGAAAACACGTGTGACGTGTAGGACAGTGTCACCCCTGAGTGCTGGGGGAACACTTCCACACTCACAGCCTGCCTGACCACTCCCCGGGGAACACCAACCCACCGGGCCCCCACCAGGCCCTCCGGCTCTGGGCCCAGTTCTCTCTCCACTTCGCACGGTTCTTCTCGATTAAAAAGACTGACTTGAGGAGGGTCAGAAAGGATGAAGAGAGTCTGAGGAAGAAAGCAAGAGAAGCGTGAAGAGATGAGAAAACACTCCCCAGGTGAGCATGAAGGAAGCAACAAAGAAAAGGTGGGAACAGTAGCTCTTAAACGTCCATTGCTCAAGACCCCATAGATCACCAGCGCTGCAGCTGGGCACCTACTGAAGGGATCTTAGCCCTGGCGGGGTAGCTCAGTAGGTTACAACGTCGCCCTTATACACCAAGGTTGCGGGTTCAGTCCCCAGTCAGGGCACATGCAAGAGCAACCAGTGAATGTAGGGATAAGTGGAACAACAAATCTCTCCCCCACCCACTTCCTCTCTTCCTCTCTCTAGTAAATCAGTTAAAAAACAAAAAAGATAGAATAGGCTAGATATTGCAGATTGAAAGTGCCAAAGTACAATATGGCAATCCTTATCCTTACAACACTCCTGTAGGCCTGAGTGTGGGAGGTAATAAGAAGGTGGATTAAGCTGGTCTGCAATTATTAAGTTAATTAATTACATAAATTAATTAACCTAATATGAATTAATTAACTTAATTTTTCCAACAGCCCTATAAGGTTTTTATCCCACTTTATAGAAGTGGGCATCGAGGCAGAGAGAGGGCAAGAGTGACTGTCACACCCATCCTGGGTATCTGTCAGCACCAGGATTTGAACCCGCGCAGCAGGGCATAGCGTCTGAGGTAATACTCTGTTCACGACATGGGTTTTACAAAGGTTAGTCCTAGGAGAGGGATGAGAGTTCAGAAGCCAAGAAAAGAAGAGAAGAGAAGAGAAAAGGGGGGGGGGGAACCTCAGATCATTTTTGGAAAAAGCAATTTCTGTTGAATATTTGTTTTTTTGAAAATAGCTTCGGTCTGCCCTGGCTGGTGTGGCTCAATGGACTGAGTGCTGGCCTGCAAACCAAAAGGTCACAGGTTTGATCCCCAGTCAGGACACATGCCTGGACTGCGGGCCAGGTCCCTGGTTGGGGGTGTGCGAGAAGCACCTGATCAATGAGAGGCAGCCAATCAATGTATCTCTTGCACACTGATGTTTCTCTACCTCTCTTTCTCCCTCCCTTCACCACTCTCTAAAAATAAATAAAGAAATAAAATATTTAAAGAAAAAAAAGAGAAAATAGCTTGGGTTTATAAAATCTTCGCCACACCAGACCCACGTCCACCGAGAGGGGACCATCAGCCATGCATGGAAAGGAATGAGGCGACTCTGCGGGGCTGCTGTGCAATGTGACAAAGGCTCTGTCCTTGACCAAACTCTAGTCAGGCTCCTCGGGGTCCTTTTCTCCACTAGACTTCAACTTGGCCTAGAAAAATGGCAACTTGTGGCACAATCAATTTCACCCCCACCCACCCACCCACACTAAGTCTCAAGGCTGTCCCTGGGATGAGGACCCGTGGGCCCCTTAAAATGCCTGTCTGAGAAAGCTCAGGCCGCCCAGAGGATTTACCGCGTGTTCAGCCAGCACCCGGAGTTTAGCCTCTGGACTCCATCTTTAAGCAGTCGCCTTAGACAGTTCACAGTTGTCTTTCCCCTGTCCCTCGAGATGTGTACATGTCTCCCACAAAACCAGGAGTGTTATTCTCAAGGACCTGAAGGCCATTCATTTGAAATGTCATCATCAGGAGGGATAAGGCTCCTGTGCCCCAGGTTCCGTGGGGGGCAGAAACCTCACGTCCGTGCCAGTGGGCAGACGCCGCTGGTCTCGTCGCATGGACACTGACCAGCCGTCCTCCTCACTGTCTGCCGTTTTTCACTCCCCCGGCTCGCTCCCCTCCCTGCTCCCTCGTCCTCCCTTTACTATGCCGGGGTCAGCATGGAGCTCAGCTCTGTCCCCCATGCAGTGGTCGCAGAATAAAACCTGTTCTTCCCACATTCTCTAATGTCCGGCTTTGTTTATCTTTGACACGTACTCACCAGGATACATGGTGAACGGTTCAAGGTGTGCTCCTGAGTGGCTGGGGACAGCGTGGAAGTGACACACATCACTTCACCAGGTGCTCTTTTTTGCTTGTCAGTATAGACCTTACTTAATTCGTTTTTAAAAAGAAAGAGCCCTGGCTTGTGTAGCTCAGTGGACTGAGTGCGGGCCCACGAACCAAAGGGTGGCCGCTTCGATTCCCAATCAGGGCACATGCCTGGGCTGCAGGCCAGGTGCCCAGTAGGGGGCGCGTGAGAGGCAACCACACATTGATGTTTCTTTCTCCTTGCCTTCCCCTCTCTATAAAAATAAATAAATAAAATCATGAAAGAAAAGAAAAGAAGGAAGGAAGGAAGGAAGGAAGGAAGGAAGGAAGGAAGGAAGGAAAGAGAAGGAAAGAGAAAGAGAGAAAGAGAGAAAGAGAGAAAGAGAGAAAGAGAGAAAGAGAGAAAGAGAGAAAGAAAGAAAGAAAGAAAGAAAGAAAGAAAGAAAGAAAGAAAGAAAGAAAGAAAGAAAGAAAGAAAGACATGCTCAGCCATGCTTCCCGCGATCACGGCGCGAACACTGCAATAATTTTAGTTGGATTTACGAAGCACCAGGCACCATTCTACCTGACCCGATGAACTCGTTCCACCCTTAAGGCTCCTTCGAAGAGGGCCTTTCATTTTCCCCGTTTTACGGATGAGAACCTGAGGCACAGAGAGGGTGAGCAGTCTGCTCAAGGTGACAGAGCTAGTGAGGGTCTGAGCCAGGCCGGAACCTCGCACTGCCTCTGGCGGAGCAAGTCTGTTTATAAAGACAAAGGCATGCGGACAGCGTCTACAGTGATGCGGCAATATGTTCATGTTTGAAAAAAGAGCACATGGAGGCGCTCTCCGTCTCGGGAGCACGCCTGGCCTTCCCGTCCCCCTCTCCGTCCCCCAGGCCCCTAGCCTGGGCCTTTCCCTTCCTAAGCTCCAAGGGCCCTTCTTTGCTTCTGTAACTCGCTTCCTGAGCCTGCACAGCCCCGCCGGCTCACTTCTGTTCCACTGTAACTTCCGAAATAAACTTTCTCTTATAATCTGAAAGGTGAAAAAGTGAAAAGAGCACATAGGCATTTTAAACCAAATATAAAATATTCATCCCTTGCTCATGCTTTTGTAGATGTATTTCTAAGCAAAGAGAGTGAAACAAGAAGAAGTGTAAAGGGGAAGAGGGATGGAGGAGACCGAAAACCCTCGGGGTGGGAGGGAGGAAAAGAAGCGACGGTGAGAGAAAGACGGGAGACGCAGAAGGACAAGAACAAAGCTTCCTCCGCGGGGTCTGGTTTAAGATCTCAATTGTGTTATCTTTCTACCAAAAGGAAAACAAAACCCGAAGTCATGGGAACTGGGTACATTTGGCACTTAAGTAAACATGTTTCCTTTTTCATAATCAGATTTATCTTTAATTATGGGATTTCTTAATTAACTGAAGCAAAGCATCCGTAAAACTGACTCCCTCCAGCCTCCAAAAGAAACCAGCCTTTATTTTGGAGATGGGAGACTTCTTGCCTTTGCAAAATTCAAAACCCCGAACTCCCACTCTGAGTTGTTATGAGTAATACGCATTTGGAAGCATTTCGGATTATTCATTTCAACATATGCTTAAACCACGAAAAGCCTGGGAGCTATCAAGACCAAACGCACAAATTTTCCTAAGAAGGGGGGCCTGGGTCTAGAACACAGCCGCCAAAATGCAGCAGACTCCGGTTGGCCCGGCAGGTGCACCTTCCCGCCTTTAGGAAACAGCCAGGCTTTTCCTTCGGAACATTCTCATACTGCACAACAAGCAAGCTGAGGTCTCCCGGTTCATGTTTCACCGTTGTACTTACTGGCCCCTGGCTAATTCAAGGATATTTTAAATTCACTTATATCTCTCATGGATAGTTTTAACCGTTTATTTCAGAGGTCAAGCTAATAACAGTGATAATAACAATAGCCGCCACGTATTCAGCATATACTACTACATCAAAACAGTGCTATGCCCTGACTGCTGCGGCTCAGTTGGTGGGGCACAGTCCCGCAAAGTGAAAGGTCACCAGTTGGATTCCCAGTCCCGGCACATGCTTGGTTTGCGGGGTGCCTATGAGAAGGAACCAATCCATGTTTCTCTCTCACATCGATGTTTCTCTCCCTCTCTTTCTCCCTCTCTTCCTGTCTCTCTAAAAATAAATGAATAGAATCTTTTTTTTAAATCTATGCTAAATATTGTACATACATTATTTTACTTACTCTCACAATACGTGTTGGGCATTTAGCTCAATTTTAAAAATACTGATGCATTACAAATTAATAATGGTAAAATATAAATATCAAAATGAAATTTATGCCGCCTGACATATTCTTAAGCTTAAAATGCATCACACCAAGAAGCTTAACAAGCAGTTGAAAATGCAGCTCCTCGCGGAGGACCACGCCAGGGCTGCAGTCAGGCTGGGCGCCGACAGGTGGCGCTGCAGTCTTCCTGTAGCCGGCTGGCGCTCCCGGTGGCCGCCGCCCAGGTGTGCGGGGTGCTTGCCGCCCGCTTGGGGTTCCGCCGCACTCGGGCGGCGCGGACAGTGGCGCCCCTCGCCGCGTCTTTCCCTTTTTTGCAGGTATTCCCTTTAAACTCTGCAGCGCCCACAGCCCGCGCTGCCCGAGCCCCTCACAAGGGGACGAATTCGGGGTCTGCGGAAGGGCGGGCCTTCCTCTAACTCCCCCTAAAAGCCTCCAACAGACGCCGCCCCTCCGCCCTCAGATCAGGAAGCTCTGTTTCGTCAAAACAAGTCTCACGTGTCTCTACTAGGATGGAGACGCGCCCACCTCACAGGGGTTCTACAAGGAGGGAGACCAGGATTGGGGCACAGTGAGGACGCCTCGAGATACACACACACACACACCCCACCCCACCCCCC
>PVJD01017396.1:0-17718 GCA_004026545.1 Mormoops blainvillei | reverse complement strand
GTGCCTGAGAGCAGCCCCTGAGGGTCCCGCTGCAGCTCAGCCAGCTCCTTCCTTCTCCAGCCGCTGGGCCAGAGGTTCTGAGGCCAGACTTTGAGAAATGCTTCCCAGCTCTTTGAGTTTATGGGCGAACTGCCTGTGGGGCTGAGCTGGGTCTGCCGTCCCGGTGGGAGGAGGGAAGCTAACCAGGTCCCCAGACAGACACCCCCACCGTATTAGGAGTCATGCTTCCCTCAGCGAATGCCGTGGGGCGGAGATGGAGAAGAGAGGGCGGCTCCCCACCCTCCTGTAGCCTGGTAACCATGGTAACCAGGGGCCCAGCTGGAGGCGCCCAGTCACCTGCTGGGCTGTATGGGTGCTGAGGGCCTGGCTGGGCCCCACAGTCCTCCCAGTGGGTCCCTAGGGAGCAGCCTGTGTGGGTGGCAGGTGCAGCCCTGGGCGCCCACCCAGCAGTCTGCAAGCAGAGGCACCAGAGGCCTGGGTACCCTTTCCCCAGGCCCTCAGGGGACGACAGGGCTCCCGTCCCAGGCCCAGGCAGGACCCCCACTCTCTGCAGCAGCCGGGAGCGGGCATTGAACCCGTAGGGGGCTTCATTCCATCGGGCGTTCAGGGCTGGGGGCCTGGGCTCCCCCAGCCCTCAGGCCTCCAGAAAGTCCCCTCGCTCCTTCACACTGTGTGTTTGTGTCGTCCAGCCTCCTTGTTTTAGGGAGAGGGAAACTGAGGCTCGTGGCAAGGAGTCATCCTTACTGGCAGAGCTGGGGTCAAAGTGTGGCCCAGTGGGGGTCCTGCTGACAGCCAGCCGTGGTCCCTCCCAACATCCTCACCGGTGTCCTGCAGGTCTGTCTGAACGCCGACCATGGTGGTCGTTGTAGCTGATGTTCAGTCCCTCCTAGACTGTGTGTCCCGCAAAGTTGGGGCATGTCCGGCCCACCACCTCTGTACCCAGCTCAGCTCTCAGAAAGGCACACAGCAGGACCAGGCTCTCGGCACAGGTCAGGGACACGGACTCCCCCAGAAGGCGGAGCCATGGCCCACCCAGCCAGAGCCACCCTCTGCAGAGCCAGGAAGGGGCGCGGGACCCACCCCCCGACTGGGTGGCTGCCAGCTAACTCGGGACAGTCAGACAACAGAACCCCCTGGCAGAAAGCAGATCTTGTCTCGAAGGCTCTCTGGAACCCTGCTTCATGCATCGGGCCCTCCTTTGGAGGGTCCACCCCACAGTGGGTGCTCCCACGGCCCCCAACCCAGGCCTCCCCCTTCCTAAGCCAGACAGCCTCTGCCCGCTCCTTACAGGAAGATGCTCTTTCCCTATACGTGTTAGAAAGTTTTGTGGGTGTACAGAGGAGGACCCCCGTGAAACATGAAAGGCATCACCGCCCACCTCAGACCAGAGATGCCCTCACCTGACCCCAGCTGACCTCACAGACCCCTTCAAGGCCAGCGCACTGTGGGCGCTGCACAGCTGACCTCGCCCCACCTGCCTCGGGGCTGATGTCCCGGGCTCAGGGCTGTGGAAAGGAGTTGCTGCCACAGTCCCCACGGTTCTCTGTGATGTGTGATTTGCGGAATGAGATCCTACCGGTAGCCCTGTCGCTGCCCTCAGCCAGGACCGTTTCCCACCTCCCCTCCTGTCCACTTGTCTGGCCCAGGACCCTTCAGAGGCCCCGCTTATGGGACCTGACCGGCAACACACCTGCCACCTCAAGAACTATGACTCCTGAGGCTGAAGCTGTGAGACCAAGCGTGCGCTTCTTGGGGACAGGCAGCAACAGTCCCCATCGTGGGCTCCCTGATTTCATCTTCCCCAGGCTGGCCACTCCCCCAATGGCCCTTAACCCCTGGGGCACACTCCTGCCCCACCCTGAACCTCAGGCAGTGCTCCAGGGAGGGCAGAGCAGCTCTGGCCTCTGGGCCTGACCCGCAGCCAGAAACAGCAGCAGGCAGGACTCTCTCTGAAGCCAAGCCGAAGCCAGCGCAGAGGCCCTGGGCTGAGGCCGCTGTGGTCCTGAGGCCGCCTCCTCGGCCAGAGGCCACAGGCGCCCGGCCACCTGGCATCTGGATGCACGCGCTCCGTCCTGCTGCCCACAGCCTCCCCGGTTAGACCGCACGCTCGTGTTTTACAGCTGAGCCACTTCATTAAGCAGAGATAGTCCCTCCGAACTGCAGAAACTGCCCCAGGGCGTCCAGATCGGTCCCAAGTGGCAGCCAGAGAAGGCCGTGGTTTCCAGAGCAGATTTCCCGGGGTGGGCGGGGCGGGGGCCTCCAGCGGGGAGACTGGACAGCTAAAGGCCTTCGCCCCCTGCAGGAAGGAGCGGCACCTCGTGGGAAGCTGGCAGACGACGGGGATGGGGGCGAACGTTGTGGCGGCGGTGGCGGCGTGGCGATGGAAATGATGATGCGGGTGATGGGGACCGTAGTGACGAGGACAGCAGCAACTATAATCGTCTGTATCAGCAGCTGCCATCCGTCACGGGTCTGCTCTTTGTCGGGCCTCTGCTTAAATCTTGCGTGCCCTTACTCCTAGTGCCCCAGCCACCCAGGAGTAGGCGCTCTGATGACCTGTGCTTCGTGGATGAGAACTGACCCTCTGCCTCCCCTTGGCTCACACGGCCCCCAGGGAGCAGAGCTGGCAGATGACCACTAGGGACTCCCCGCTCTGTACCCTCGACCACGTCCTCAGCAGGGCAGAGGCTCCCCCAGCCTTGATGCCAAGCTAGGACCACCAGGGGGCCTCGGAGGGGCAGCAGCACCTGAGGCACAGCCCAGCACCCAGTGGGCCTGCAGAGCCCCTGCGGGACCCCCAGCTACCGCGGCAGGGGCGGGGTCTCCTTTCCCTGCCCAGGCTCACAGGCTCCCCAGAGTCAGAGGCAGGAACCCTGTGGCTCAGAGGAGGGCCCCCCCACCTCAAGCACCTGTATGCCTTCCCTTTCTCCTGGCGGAGCCGCGGGTGCTGACCTCTCTCTCCTCTCGACACTAGAGCCTGAGGGCTTTCAAACTGACCGACCGCATTATATCCTCTTCTTTTCCCACAGTTCGGTTAACCAGCGTCTCCTTTGGGGCTCGCGTCTTTCACTCTTCCCCCTGAGGCTGTCGTGAACCTCTGTGTGTGCCCAAGTTCATGTCCTCTCGCTCACAGTCCCGTAAGTAGGATTTCTGGACCCCAGCCTAGGGGCCCCTCTTAACCACATGCTCCGGAAGCAGCACCATCTCATGGAGTTGCTTCATCGCAGCCTCGCCGGCGAGGAGTATTTTCATTTCAAATCCTGTTTTCCTGTTAATTACATGCCTGCAAAGGCATAGCGCCTGGTGGGTCCCTTTGGCGTGTTTTTTAATTCAGCAGGGCCTTTCATGGGTGTGGAGTAAAGCGGGCTTTCAGACCGCTGGTGCGCAGCTGCCTGGACAAGGCATGAATCTTTCATGACTGTCACGTGGCGCCAGACGTAACCCGCTCTGGGACCACTGGTGGTTTATTCGGGCAGGCCTCTGGCGAGCAGGGAGCCCCAGGAGGCAGTCGTAGACCCACGCAGAGAGCTGCAGGCGGTTCCCTGAGGTCTCCCCTCTGCCCCAGCCCCTGCCCAGTGGGGAACGGAGGCAGGGCCGGGGATGCGGGCCCAGGCCCCCGAAGAAGGGTCCCTTCCCCCCAGAGGAGGCCGCTTCCCTGCTTCCTGTACACCCTGCCGCGGTGAGAGGGTTTAAAGGCTTCAGTAGGCAGGTTAGTGTCCTAGACCACCAGGAACAACTTGGCACAGAAGGGGCGGGTCCCAATGGCCATGTGGATTCTTTCCCCGGTCTGGAGGCCAGAAATCCAAAATCGAGGCGTGGGCAGGTGAGTTCCTTCTGGGGGCCGTGAGGGAGGACCTCTCCCCCGGGCTGGCATTTGCCTGTGGTTCTCGGCGCTCCTTGGCTTAATCGGTGCCTCGGCCTCCATCGCCACGGTGCCTTTTGTCGGTGTCTGTGTCCTCACCTGTTCTTCTAAGGACACCTGTCACTGGACATGGGGCCACCCTCATCCAAGGTGACCTTACTACTGGACCCTCACCTTACTTCCCTCGGCAAAGACCCCTTTGCCGCACGAGGTCGTGTTCACAGGGAGTTAGGGCTTTGTCGTGTCTCGGGTCTCGCCCTCGGCCCCGGCGCCCTCCAGAGGCTTCCACAGCCTTCTTTCTCACCTACTGGTTTTTCCCCTTGGGGAACGGGCAGAGCACAGACACAGTGGACACGGCATCCGTCCAGCCAGCTTGTGTTGAGCCACATCTCCAGAAAGCCACAGTCCCACCTGGAGCCGGGGCTTTGCTCTCACATGCAGAGGGGTGGCATTGAGCAGGGGACTCCCCCAGCCACACCTGGAGGCAGAGCCCCCTCCTGGCTCAGCGATGGGCTCAGTGGCCTGGAGAGGCCACAAGAAGCCAGGGCCTGCCACCTCTGACCAGAACTCATCTGAGGGTGACAGGCCTCACCCTCAGTAGGTCCCACCAGGGGTGGATGAGAGGCCGTGGGTCAACTGCCTTTTCAGGAGGCCCGCCTGTGCCCCCCGGGAGGCTTTTAAGGAGCCCCAGATCCATCAGCCATGCCCCTAAGGAGCGCCCTTCTCGGGTTTCTGATTTCCCTCTGCGAATGGAGCCAGGGTCTGTGCATCTTCTCCCGGGGGTCCTGCCGAAACCCACCTGAAGTGCAGGGATCAGAGCGCTGTCCGGGGCTCCGGTGCCCACTGCATGTGGGGTCCCCACAGGGTCTGGGGACCTGCCGGGGACAGCGGCCTTATGCTGTGCCAGGCACCGTGCTAATCATGGTGGAGGGGCCCTGCCGGACGGAATGGCCAACACGTCCCTGGTGTGGGGCTGACCGGGAGCAGATGACTCCAGTTTCTCCCATGTTCACCCAGAAACTCAGCCAGGCAAATGGGGTCACCCACGGCTCCCCGCAAGCTGCACTACGGGGTCACTGCCTGCCACCCCCACCCCCCACCCCGTGGGGGTTCACCCAGGGCTCTGGGGAGGGGGAGACCCCAGTCACACCTGTGGGAGAGCTGAATGTCCAGGGCGTGTGGAGAGACTGTCTCTGAGGTGCCTTGTCTGGGAAACACCAGAATTCTGGCCTCCCGCCTTCTCTCACTCTGGGGCGTAAGCAGTTAAAACCCACCCCTCCGCCCGGGAGGCAAGGGAAGCAGCCTGGAGCCTGTCCATCTGTCCATCCATCCATCCACCCACCCAGAGCCGGGGCCGCCTCTGCTTCCTCTCGCGTCAGCTGCTTCCAACTGCTGAGTCAGGCTTTGAGACGCAGTCATCACGGGCGAGGCAGTGTGCTTTCTTCGCATCCCTGAACTTGGTGGTGGCGGTGTCTTTTCCTACCGTGGCTCTGTTAAAAAGCTCTCGGTCTGGCTACGCAGCACTTCCTGACCCCTTCTACTGTGGACGCCCCCCAAAGGGGCAGGATAAGCCGGGCCCTCCCCACAGACACTGGGCATCGCTGCCGCTGCTGTCCTTGCAGGGAGGGGGACAGAGTGTATCTTCAGGCCTCCCCTCCCTCTGTCCCGCGGCTGATTGATGATCCTACTCAAAGGTGGATGCAGAGGTTCCACTTCTGATGCTCCGGCCAGGTACTCAAGTCACTGTGGCTGCAGCCTAAGCTCAGAAGGGGCCGGAAAGGCTGCCGCCATGGTGGTGGTGCTGGTGACAGTGGTGGTGCTGATAAAGGTGCTGGCGGTGCTGGCGGTTGAGGTGGTGGCGGCCCAGGTGCCTTGGGCTCTGTGTGGCCTGCAGGTGCTGCCTGAAGTGCTCTGGGATCCCTTGGCCACCTCCCAGGGAGCTGTGAGTGGGCGGCCAGGAGCCACTGCCTCACTGGGGTCCCCTCACTGGCACCAGCCGGGGGGGGGCGGGGGGGAGGGCGGTGTATCCTGGCCGAGGGCCCTTAAGACTTGCAGGCTGTTTCCTGCTCCGTGGGAAGGGCAGGGCTTGGGCTTCCCAAGGGAAATGCCCTCCAGGCAGGCAGCGAGCCTAGTCCCTGTCCCCTTGACGGAGGTGGCCTGTCTGTTCCCACAGGCCACCGCCAGGGACAGACCACTCTCATTCCCGCATTCGGTATCTTGAAGAGCCTCTCCGAAGGACAGACCCGCCGGTTCTGACACCGAAACGGGAGAGAGATGCTCCTGGTGTCGAAAGACCGCCAGCAGATGGGGAAAAGGAAGCTGGGGTGGGGACGCATAGGAGACCCACACACGGCTGCCCGAGAGCTCTGTGCCCCACCACGCGCACACTCACACTCACCCACGCACACACGTGCGTGCCTTTGTGACCTCCCATCGTGGGTAACCCTCATCTCCCAGAGCCCCCGTGGAGAAGCGGCCCCCGGAGGACTCAGGCCTTAGGCTGCGTGTTGGGAGATGCCCATTCCCGGATGGTGGCCTAGCTCCCAGGGGAGGCACTGGGCAGCCCTGTCCATTCCTCTGGGAGTGGCTGCAGTAAGAGCTGCCGAGGCAGGAAATCGGGCACGACCAGGCCCCAGAGGAAAGCAGAAGTACCCCTGGGCGCACTTTGTGCCCAGGGAGGTGGCAGCAGGTCCTACCCCCTTCCACTCCCTGCCCAGAGGTGTGGGATATGCTCCCTGAGTCTGTGCGTGAAACGTGCCCTGGCTGGACGATCGCTTCTCCTAGAGACAAGCCCCAGCGTCACCAACGTGACATTGCGCGATTCAGTCCTTCTGGCCATCACACACCCAGGACCCTTCATCTTCACCTGCCCTGTCGAGCATCTGGTCTTCAGAGCAGCAGGGGCCCTCGGGGGCAGCGGTCATGGTGTGGTCCCTTCCACACACAGGAAACTCAGCGCTGCTGCCTGGCCCGGCCTGGGTGGGTCGTCGGCCTGCATGCAGGGCGGCCCTTCCCAGGCACCCATCCAGGTAACACCTGGGCTGCAGACCGCTGAGCTGACGGGTGGGCTGGGCCTGTGCGTGCACGCAAACCTGCACACACGTCCATGCACACACAGCCCTTCAGATGCGCCACCCCACATAGACAGCCCCGTCGGAGCTTCTACCAGGGTGGGCCTGGAGGGCACTGGCCTGCAGGTTTCAGCGTCCCCCTCAACTCTCTGGATAAGCTCCCTGTAAGAGAAGGGACTGTGGCCCACTTCCACGAAAGGGGATGTAAAACCAGTTTTAAAGGAAAGAAGGAATTGCGCAGTGGCCTGGAATTCATTTTTGCCCAGGGATTCTGCCGCAGTGTCAGTGATGCCTTCTCCTGGGGTTTCTGGGGGCAGCATTAGAGGCCTGCAGTTATCCGGGGCGCGCTCTCTCCCTCTCTCTCTCTCTTTCTCTCTCTCTCTCTCTCTCTCTCTCTCTGGCAAGGGTCCCCACACTCCCGTGACTGGCCTTTCCCCCCATGATTCGGATGAGGTGTGCGCATGGCCAGTCCCGCTTCCGAGTTCGCATTTTTCCTTTTGGTCAGTTCAACTCTTTTCTTAAACAAGTTTGTTTTGAAAAGAAATTTGCTGTTCCCACACTAAAGACGAATCCAGCATTGCTTGTCGCAACCCAGATGTAACAATTCAAGTGTGACCAGGGCGCCCAGTCCTTGAAAATCCCTGCCTTGGCGGACCCTGGATGAGCCCTGGGCTTACCTTCTGGGTGTTGGGGAGCAAGCCTCCTGTCGTCCCCACCAGGTCGCATCCCTGAGGGCAAGGGGAGGAGCCCCCTCATCCTTGCTCAGGTGAAAATAAGAGGTGAGGACCCGGGGTTGGCATCAGCCCCGCAGACCCCCCAGGTGGATTTAGCCTGGGGCTGCGATGTTGGGAAGGAGGGCGCCCAGGGGATGGGCTCGCATTTGGTCATTGCAGACTCGAACCAGAAAGCGGCAGGAAGCATTCTTCTGAAGAAACCATCTGGAGTCTGGGACGCATGGATGAGGTGGCGGCCGAATGGCGGGCCTCCGGGCCTGGCCAACCCTGTTGTGTTGAGCCTTACCCCGAGACCCCTACGTGAGCCCACGCACGCTGCGCCCTCCTGCCGTGAAGCCCTTGGGGGAAGCTGCTAAGGCTGCCCAAGGACCTCTCCTCCTTGGAAGGACAACCTCACCCCTCACTCCACCTCCCCCCTCTCCACCAGCTCAGCCTCCAGAGTCTGTGTTAATTAGAGAGAAGTGCGGCCCGTCCAGAGCGGGACAGGCACGCCTCCATGCCCTCAGCAAAGTCCCTGTCCTGGGCACGAGGGCCCACGGGGGACGAGACAGCCCCAGCAGCCACCCGGGGGGGCTCGCCCTCTGGCTGGGGGGCAGCCAAGGGAACAGCTGCCACAGGCGGAGGCGGGCACTCTGCCGGAAATGCATGTGCGGACCTGGTGGACAGGACTCTTTGGGGAGAGCTCTCCCAGATGGACGGACGGCCTCTGGAGAGGTGACATTTGATCAGTGACGCAAAGAAGAGTGCCCGAGGCGGAGAGACCACACATGCAGGAGTGGGGCAGCTGCTCTAGGTGGGGACTGAGGAGGAGCCCGGAAGAGAACACGGCCAGCCCCCAACCTGGATGTCCGGTGGACACCTCAGACCAGAGGCAGCAGCCCCCGCCTGGCTCCGGACGCCCCCATCCTGCTGCACCCAGCTGCCCCCCCGTCTCAGGAACCGACAGCTCTTCTCCAGAAACCTGGGGGTCGCCCCGCACCTGTCTTCCTCTAACACCCCGCACCCACCTGCCATACTACTCTTGGGTCTCAGCCTCCCAACTCTGCCAGCTGCGGGTAGCCACCTCCTTCGCCGCCGCCACCCTGGCCCAGGCCGCCCTGACTCCCTCCCGCTGAGGCCCCGCCTCGTGTGTTTGCCTTCCTGGCCTTGCCCCCCCCGCCCCCCGGCCACCGGAGAGCTAAGAAAGAGCAGGGCGAGCTCACCATCATGGTGGGGGGCCTTTGTGGCCCCTTCTCTGCAGGGGGCAGCGGAGGGCTGCAGTTCAGAGGCTGGACTCCCAGGACCACCACATAGCCGACGACGTGGGCAGTCTGCCTTAACCGCCCTGAGCCTCAGTTTCCTCAGCTGCCCTCAATGGTTGGCAATCAACGGTACCGCCCTCCCAGGGCCGGGGGGCGGGGACAAGCGAATGAGCGCACCTGAAGGCCCTCATCCCAGTGCCTCACTCCCCGTTGCACTCCACCCCCAGCAGCCCTGACTCGGCCCCACCCAGTGACCGGCCAAGGCTACCGCTCAGGCGGACACCTTGCACCTCCTCCGCCCACGGCGCCAGGCGCACACACAGATGTCCTGGGCCTCCAACCGCTCAAACCCAGCCTTCCAGGACCGGATGGTCACCGTGCACAGGAGATGGAGGCGTGGCATCGCCCAACTGTGTTCGCGGCCGAGGCTGAGGGCCGGACAGGGAGGGCAGGTGGCCCATCTGCCCTGATCATAAGGCAACACACGCGGGGTTTAAAAATACTGCGCTTGTTTCATTTTCATTGCAGGAGCAAGAACGAGAACATACAGTCTGTATGAGCAACTCAAATCAAAAAATAAATGAGGCAAAAACAGCCGCCAGAAATAGCCCGGCCTCAGAGGCGGCAGCCTCGTCCCGCGGCCAGCTGTCCCCGGCGAGCGGCATCGCAGAGAGCCGCTGGGGGGGTGGCTTTCCGTGTTTACTCCAGAACAGATAAATCAGGCCTGCGATCCGATGGTCAATCGGAATTACCGGCGAAGAAAAAGCAGGTCAGTGAGGACTCAGAGCACACGGTGCCTCTGTGCCTCCCCCCACCCGCCTCCCCGGACACCCCTGCTGAGCAGAGAGCCAGGGGCTTGGCCAGCAGGCAGCATGGGGTCGCCTTGGACCCGAGGGGTCCCCTTCCTAACACAGAAAGTCCCACAAGAGGACCGAGCTCCTGAGGGTGCTGCAAACATGGTCACATCTCTCTGAATTTCATTTCCACGGATGTCACTTTTTCTGTTTGTTTTTGTGCTTTTCAGATTTTATTTATGTTTTGAGAGAGAGGAGGGAGGAAGAAAGAGAGGGAGAGAAACACCCATGTGTCAGAGAAACATCGACTAGTAGCAGCTCTATTTCTGGCACACCCCCAACTGGGGACCTGGCCCACAACCCAGACCTGTGCCCTGACGGGGAATCGAACTGGTGACCCTTTGGTTCACAGGCCAGCACTCAATCCACTGAGCCACACCAGCCAGGCCGTCACTTTGTTTTTAATATCATAGAGCAGAGGTCTGCAAACTATGGCCCAAGGGCCCAATTAGGCCCCCCACCTGCTTTTGTAAATGAAGTTTTATTGACACAGCCAGGCCCCTCCATTCGCAGACGGCCTCTGCTGCTTTCTCGCAGCAGAGTTGGGAGAGCTGTCACGAGACCGACTGGCCCCTGCGACCTAAAGAGTTGACTCTGGCTCTTTCCTGCATGAGCTTGCTGACCCCGCCACGATGTTTTCATCACACGCCCAGGCGTCCTGGGAAGTAAGCTGTCCACCTCACAACAGCTACTTTGGAAGGGGTCTTTTGTTCGGCAGCATTTTCTTGTGCTGGTGTGGATTTGGGGCTTTAGCAATGTTGGTTTTCTTTTTTTAAGAGTCTGCAATAATTCAGTGTCTCTTATGTAGGGAGAATCTTTGGGCAGGGACAGTTGAGTCACAAAGATTAGCTGCTCCAAAAGAGAGACACAGGCTGGCACCCACCTGCCACCTGTGGACAGCTGCAGCCATCGGAGCAAAGGGTACCTCCCACTGACTCCCAGGGGCCAGCGGGGTGCCCAGGCCCACCTGCTGGCCACCCTCCCCACTCGGTCCCCAGGCCCACCTGCTGGCCACCCTCCCCACTTGGTCCCCAGCCAAGGGGGAGGAGCAGGGGGTATCCCACAGCGCAGGGCTGGGAGGGACCTCCTTTTCCCTGCGACCGGCTCAGCGCTCCCTCGCGGCTTGGCTTTCCCCGAGTCAGAGTGGAGCCACTTCAAGCCTCAGGGTTGTGCGGTGCACGCACCCACTGCAGTGCCACGGGGCTTTGGCAGAAGGGGATCCTTTAAACAGTCCACAGAGCCAAGTTCTGAATTCAGTTAGGTCTTTTCACGTGACCTGTCTTGATTGCTTGGAAAATTTGCATAACGTGTCACTGGGGTTGTGTCTCCCAGAAAAAAAAAAAATGCGGGGGAGCTTTTCAACCGCGAAGATTTGCATTTGTGTGAAGGCTCTGGGAGACCTCTCACACCTGATGCAACTGGGGAGGGGGGCGCACCGTAGGCGGTGGCAGTTGTGATGGCCCCTCCAGGCACCAGAGTGCCTCCTGCATTCCCCCACCCAGCACCGCAGTGAGGTTTTGGTCGGAGACAGGCGAAGTGACGCAGGTCCTGCAGCCTCCAGGATGGGTCTGGTCTCGGTTATTAAGATGGATTAGTGTGTCCAGTCCCGGAGAGCAGCCTGTGATCTCATGAGATGATGCCAGGGTAGGCTTGGAAGTCATTAAACCACCTGAGACCCGCCGAACAAAAGACGGACGGACACCCAGAGACCGAGAGCACTTCAGAGCTCAGACCCGAGCGCTTTGCGGGGTAACACGCGAAGGGAGGGCACCGCACAGAGAGGTGAAGTCCAAGAGGCGCCCGGGGAAACAAGTGGGGGCAGTGGAGGTGGGGCCGTGCGGTACCGGAAGGCTGTGTGCAGAGCAGGTCGAGGTGTTTGGTGTCTGAGGCCCTGTCTTGGCAGGAGTGAGTGTGGCCTTCCACGAGGCATGGTGACGACGGATACAGTGCCGCCCTAGAGCAAGGCTCAGCAGGCCTCTTCTACAGGGGACCAGAGAGGAAATGGGTTAGGCTTGCGGGCAGAGCAGCTGGCACAGCACCTCAGCTCTGACGTGTCGCGGGGGTGCAGTCGTGACCTGGGTATTGGTCTGGAGAGAGGCCACACCAAGGGCGGCTATTGAAGGCGCCCAGACACTGGCGTCGGACCCTCAAGCATCAGACTCCTGCCCGACACTTCCTAGCAGGCTAACCTCAGCCTGGCGCCCTCGCCGGCATAGTGGGCACCGTCACCCGGCCGCCCGTAAGGTTTTGTAAGGGTTCCACGCGACAGCGGTGTGAAGCCTGTTGTCTGACATCAGCCCCAACTATAGTTGTTAATTATTAAGTCGGAAACCGTATGTGGAAGCTTCGAAAGAAGCAATGTTGTTTACTCTCCGTGGCGTGGGCGAGCAGTGCCAGATGTCCTCGAATGCTCCGAGGAAAGCCGTGCGACGACGAGACAGGGTCTGTTGTCTCCAGAGAGTGGCAGCAGGCCCACTGGGGAGAAGTCACCAGGGAGCTGACTTTGCATCGCCATAAGGACCTCCTCGGGGCTTCAGTCATCCGCAAGGGCGATGTGCTCAGCGTTCCCCTGGGTGAAGATAGGCAGACCCCCCAGCATGGAGATCGCCCGGAGGGGCCGGCATCTGGCTGCTCGACCAGGCTTTGGACCGGGTGCTGCTCCTCACACCGGGGAGCCTAGGACACATGAACCCTGTTTTCTCTACAGTCAAGGGACATGGGCCCCCAGGGCCCTGGCTCCAAGGAGCACGAGTTACCTCCAGGCAGATTCAGTCAGCACTTGCTGCTGAAGTTGTAGAAATATCTAGAACCACCTCTGAGGTCTCTACCTGCTACCACAGGTCCCCCCACACGGGCCTGCGCTGCTTTCCTCGCCCCCTGATCTGACACAAGACGCCCCCAGCCTCCCTCCGCTGTAGGCAGCCTCGTCTGTGAGGAAGAACATTCCAGAAGAGCCTGTGCCTCCCCACTGGGGAAGCGAAACTTTCCTGGACTCTGCTGATGGCTGTACCAAGGCCACACTGGCTGAAAGGTGACTCGAGCTGGTCCGCGGGCGGCAGCTGGGCCAGTCAGCCGCTCTCCGCCACGTTTCAGCCCAGCGAAGCCCACGGCCCAGATGCATCCAGTGTGGAAGGTGCACTTCTTGTTGACCAAGTGAGATATTTCTAACTTTGCCACCCAGCCTTTAACAGTCACCTGCACCCCCGGCCCAAGGTAAGACCACCTTAGAAAAGAGTGGGCAGATGCCTAAGGAAACATGGTGTACGTTTGGGGGCCAGGGGCGAAGCCGCAGGTTGAGGGCTGGTTCGTGTGGCTGCGCGACAGGCAGCCGGCGAGGTCGTGGGCCTTGGTCTGAACCGCCCGACTGTCACTGCTGCTCCAAGATCCGTGAGAGCAGGAGTTCAGGCTGCGTTAGAGGACGCACAGAGCTGTGGCGACATACTGTGCCAGCGGTGGAAGAGGGTGCCTGAGCCAGGCCAGGGGGACCTCAGGGGACAGGCCGCTGTACAGGGGGAGGCCAGAGCCCCCGTCTGGAGCCAGGCCCACGGGTTGTGGCCACGCGACCACTGCTGGGCTGCGTGGCCATGGGGGTGGCCGAGTGCTCGTGGGCCTTGATTGCCAATCTGCGGAAGCGCTCTTGCCCGTCAGGGTTAGAGGCTGAGAGGGCGTGGCGGGGCCCAGAGGGGCTCAGCCGCACGGGTCCCCCGCTCTCCCTTGGGGTCCCGGTCCTTCTGCGTTCCCGTCTGCCTTCCTTCCTCATCTCTCCTCTCCTCTGTTCTCTCTCCGGAGCTCCTCTTGACACCTTGCGGTCCTCGGCCAGTCACGAGCACTCGCCGAGCTCCTCGAGCTGTTCGTGTCTCCCTCCTCTTCCCCCTTTCTCCTCCCACAGCCCAGCCCATCAGTGACCCCCAGCGGCACCCGCTCCAACTGACTGGTCAATGCATAGGAGCGGAGCCGGCTGACTACCCGCCAAGGCTTCAGAGCCCCTCACAGATCTGGGGGTGGAGTGTTCACTCCCATTTTGCCACGTTCTCCCCTAGGTGAGGCCCCCAGGAAGGAAAGGCAGAGCAGGGAGAGGCTACAACCCCACAGAAGGGGCACCTGCTCCCCTGTCCTCCCTGCCACACCCTCCCATGTCGTCTGCTTGTGCCCACTGGGTCCTGACACCGTGTTGGGCCCCGGGATGGGATGTGGGTGAGACAGTCCTCCGCAGCTCACTGTCCAGCTGGGGGCCTCTGAGCAGTGCCCAGCTCTGAGCACAGCTTTGGAGTCAGCCAGTCCCGGGTTCGAATCCCAGCCTGACCTCTCTACCCCTCAGCGTTGTCATCTGTGGAGGGGGGAGCAGCGGTACCACTCCCAGGGCTGTGGGGACGGCTCTGGCACAAAGCCAGCACCAGTCAACAGGAACTCGAGCACCGTCAGGGTCACCCGGTAGCTGTCCTGCCCTTCCCCCCCCCCCAAGGAAGGGGCACAGCCTCCTGCCCTTCCAGGTGGTAGAAGGCGGGGCGTGGGCCCTCCTCGCACTGAGCCTGGGGCTGGAGGCCCCACCCCCGCTCCCTGGGGCCCTGGCTTGCCAGGCATCCTTCACTCTGTGGCACGTCTTGCCACCCACTTCCTGGTTGGCCCGTGGACCCGTGTCTGTTTGCCTTCCACCAAAATGGACTTGCCTCTGGCTCTTCTGACCCAGGAGCAGGTACGAGGGGTGTCCTGGGGACCTTGTTTCCCCAGATGGGTTCGGTGTTTGTGCCGGGCGGGCCTTGAGGACTCCCCTGTGGCCTAGGGTGGGCTTGGCCGGCAGCCCCCCAGACGCCACATTCTCAGAGGACCGGCTGCGGCCCGCCAGAGTGGGAGCGACCCCTACAGACGCCCTGCTCTACCGGGCAGGGCCCGTGTGGCCACCTGTCAGCAGAGCAGCTACAGGCATCCCCGCTGTGAGGCGGCACACAGGCCACCCCCCCGCACCCCAGTGACAGCTCAGTGGCAGGTAGGGCACCCAGCCCGGCAGCCAGCGGAGGCATCTGACCATGACATGGTTCTACCACCAGAGCTGCTGGCTTCTACTTTCATCCCTGGAGCAGTGAGGTGCGTGGAGATCAAGAGCACTGCAGGGCCGCCTCTGTCCCCGCCGGGGGGTGCAGGGGCAGCAGCTGTGGGAGCGGCCCCTGCGAGCTACCAGGGCTTCCTGGCCATCTGCTGCCTCCCGGGAACGCCTGGCCTGAGACTTTCCACTTCTGGGTGGAATGTGGTTTCCCAGGCAAGGAAGTGAGGGTCGTGCCTTAAAAACAAAACAAAGGGGTCCCGCCTCCCGCAGGGCTCAGTGCAGGGCAGCTGGAAGACCCCCGAAGCCCTTGCACACCCTGCAGTTCTGTCCCGGAAGGGCAGCCCAAAGCACCAGCGCCGCAGCACGGCCGCCCCACGGTCACAGTTCGGGGGTGGGGGGCGCAGGGTTGGGCAGGGGACCCCCGGGCACCTAAGGGGCTCCCTCCCCGCCCAGGCAAGCCAGGGCGCTGGGGTGCTTCTCGGGCGAGGCTCCTCCCTTCCCCACCTGGCTCTTCACTTCTGGGCCCTGGGACTGTGGGTGCATGCAGGGCGGGGTCACAGCGGGAGGCCAGCAGGGCGGAGCCGGGAGCTGTGCCCATTTGCTGAATGAGCGCCTGAAGGGGGCCGGCGGCCTGGCACGGGTTACAGGAGTACTGAGCACATGGGGGCTGCTCCAGGCCTTCCCCTGACTGGCTGCAGCTCACGAGGTCAGTAAACCCCAAGATGCCCTCTGCCTGGCGCCAGATGAGGGCCCCGTCTGGCGCCCTTCCACCTGCGGTCGCCAGATGTGGGGCAGGGGTACTGGGGGAGCCGCAGCCCGGAGACGAGGTCTCCACCCGTTGCGGCGGAGCCTCTGTTCCCTCTCAGGGAGGGAGGGTGACTGTTCCCAAGACCAAGGGCCTGGGCCGCCCGCCCAGCAACCCCCCGCCATTGCCATACAGGCCCTGGTTGCAGCGGGCGCCCCAGCGAAGCTTCCGTGTGGAGGGGGCCGGCCGGCAGGTGCAGGAGAAAGGTGGTAAGCCCAGGTGGGCTGTGCAAGGGGATGTCAGCGTTGCTTTGGGAGAGTTGGAATGTCCTGGCCGTGACCTTTTTCTTCAGCTGCAGCATCGATAAGATGTGAGCAGGGCCTCTCCCTG
This sequence comes from Mormoops blainvillei, assembly GCA_004026545.1. Lineage (NCBI taxonomy): Eukaryota > Metazoa > Chordata > Mammalia > Chiroptera > Mormoopidae > Mormoops > Mormoops blainvillei. Next base: position 1,780 of record PVJD01017396.1, on the reverse strand, counting down.
CACCCGTCTAGACCTGGGCTCTGCGCCGGGCTGACCTGCCTGTCATCGGGGCAGGCGTTTGAACGCGGCTCTGAAAAGACTGAAATTTTCAGTCTGTGACCTTTTTGAGGAATTCTTGGCGGGGCTCCATGGTCCGGATGCCCCTGCTTTTGTGTGACCACACGAGGTCTGTGCTGGTCAGCGGCAGGTCGGTGGGTCGCCATGCCGCTCCCCTCCCCCGCCACCAGGCCTCCGGAGCCTGGAGGAGAGACCCGTCTCTTGCGGCAAAGAGCCGGGCCTGATGGTGCTGTTTGAGAACTGAGCTGTTGCTCTCCAGGCCCCTTGCAGGAGCCGGGCCCCTCGGCCGCTCTCCCGGATCAATACCCCGCGTGCTCGCGGCCGCGGCAGCCGCCTTCACCGGCGGCACTTGGTCTGTGCCCCGGTCTTGCTCAGAGGAGAGGAGGGGGCTCCCGTGTCTGGTGCCTGGCTCCTGGGGGAGAGAGGAAGGGAGAGGGAGGGGCTGTTATGCAAGTGCCCTTCCGGATCCGTGTGGTTTCGAGCAGTTATACCTCTTCCTGTCTCTTTGAGGCGCACAGTCACCACCATGGCTTCTGCTGGCGTGGCCCCATAAAGGCGGGGGTGGGGGTTGTGTTTTCCTGTGGAAAAGTCACAGCTGTACTTCAGCGCTGTGAGAAGCCACATGCAAAGTAACATCCCTGAGCCCTGAGGCTTCCAGGGAGATCAGCGACGTCCACCACGCCCGGCACCACCACGCCCGGGCAGCGTGAGCCTGTCCCGCCTGCCTCTGTCAGTCAGCGTTCACTGAGCATCTGCCACGTGGCTGGCGCTGCTTGGGCCCTGGAACGCACCTGTGAACAAAAGACGGAGCCCCTGCCCTGGCGGGGCCGACATCCCAGAGGTCGCAGAGCATATGGGGAGGGAGTCACTGTCGGGGACAGGCCCTCATTGTGCGGTCACCGCCCAGGTAGCCTGGTCCTCACACCGTCCCTCATCGTACTAGGGTCGGCCTTTGCATCCGATAGAACACATTTGTGAGTCTCAGTCACAAAAGACATCACAGCTTCTCTCTTTCGAGTCTTTCCTCTGGGGGCAGATCCAGGTGACTGGCAACTGAGGCCCCATGCCCACAGCCATGTGCGCGAGACATGTAAGAGGAGCCCCTGGCTCCAGCCAGCCTTCAGGTGGGACTGCAGCCCCAGCTGGCGTCCCCTCTCAACCTCAGGATGGACCCTGGACCAGAACCGCCAGTCCCATCAGTCAGCAGTTCCTGACTCCAGAACCACCGTGTGACCAAGGCTTGCTGTGTTAAGCTGCTTGTCACGTGGCAATAGATAACTTGTACCATGTTATCGTTCTCACGACCTCAGCTATCGAGGGACAAGCCTTCTGGAACCTTTGCACTTCCAGAATGATCCAGACTTTGGTTGCGGCCACAGGGGGCCTAAGAAGCACAGATCCCGCCCCCACCTCCACCCGCCCATGACCTTGAGTCATACCTGTGTGTATGGTCACAGCTACGAGAGATCAGCCTTTTTCTGGGGACGTGGGAAAGACGAGCACCCTTCTGAGAGAAGGAGAGAGGCAGCAAGGGAAAAGCAGGTGGCGTAGCCGAGTCTCGGGGCCCCAGGAAGTGAGTTGGTGGAAGGGAAGATCCCTGCTGGGAGCAGGCCACCTCGGAGACTCACATGGGCAGGAGCGACTTCATCAGCCTTCGGCACGTGGTGTGAATGTTCCACAGGGAGCTATGACCGGAGCTTCAGCGAGAAGCATCCAGGCCTTG
>PVJD01017395.1:0-17670 GCA_004026545.1 Mormoops blainvillei | reverse complement strand
CTTGATGAGACATTTAGATTTTAATATGTGTGCAAGGGGACATCACTGAATGGTTTTAGTAACAGTTATATAGTCTAATTTAAATTTCCAAAAGGCCCTCATGACAGTAGAGACTGGCTGCTGGGGGGCACGAGCCAAAGGCAGTTATGGCTGAGGCCCAAGCGAAAGACTGTGGGCCTTGGGGTGTGAAGTGCCAAAGGAAGGAAAATTTGGAAAGGGAAGGAGCAGAATCTAGGATGGCGCATAGATGTGGGGCTGACGCTGTGGGGCAGAAGACGGCGGTGCTATCTACTGAGATGGTGACGGGAAAAAAGAATTCAGTTCCAGGTAGAACCAGAATTTAATTTTGGAAAAGTTCTTTCTCTAATTTCTGACATTGAATGTTTGTTCACTTTTTATTTCTTTAAAACTTGATAGCATTTCTGTTTGACCCTATCGAGATTGTCAATTTTATTTTTTGGTGGTTTCCCTTCAATAGTTTATCATATTTTTAATTTCCTTTTTGATCTAAATTTGTTTAAGAGGATATTTAAAAATGTCTAAGTGGTCTGGCTTTGTTATTGGCTTCTTTTATTGCATTGTGGTTAGAAAATGAAACCTGTCCAAATTCTGCTTTTCTAAATTGAGATTTTCTTTGTATTAATGTCTAGTATAAAATTGGTTCTTTTGGAAAAAGGACCTGTTTTGTCTCAATTGCATTTCACTGAGGTTTTAACACCTCAGAAGGCCAATCAGAGTTTCTTATTTAGACTACTTCAAGAAAGAAGAATTATTGTTCTATTTAAACTAATGGTTGTTTTGCTCTGTCAGTGAAAATGCCTCCTATGAAATTAATCTCTTGAAAAGGTAACGTCATACCATTTTTTACATGTGAGTTTTCAGTCAAATACAGTGAACATTTGCTACAGAGCCTTTTACTTTAGATCTGGCTGTGACAAAAGGCGATTTTATTTCGAATCTTGTCCAAAGAAGTTTGACCTCTTTGGAGAGATTTAAGCTACTGAGGGCTAGCGAGTTAAACTGTCTCCGGGACAGTTTCTCATAACCATAGCCCTGTTCCCAGCCCTGGCCCAACCTGCAGGTTCCAGGGACGAGCTGCGCTTTCTGTCACAGATGCTTCTCAAGTGTGTGCTGGCTTTGATTCCCTCAGATGCTCTCCTCTGCTCTTTCTTTCCTGAACTTTCAATTCGGCGGGTTCTTTGATAGCATCTCTGAAGGGCTGAATCTCATGCACATACATTTCGTAGGACATTCCCTTTCTGTTGAAGTACTGTGCAGCAGCACTTCACACACAGCTCTGCCACACAGCGACAGTCTTGTTCCTGCCACTTTGTACAGGCTCTTTAGCCCCGTTTCTCTTCCTTTTAACAAGGGATCAAGCAGAGAAAAACCTTGCCAAACTCCTGTTTCACCTGTATGAATGTAGTCACCTGTTTACTTATTTATGCTTCAGTTTCTCTGTCTCCTTGGGTCCCTCCCTGAAACTACTCAGGTAAGTATATAGTGTTTATTTCACAAGCATAGGTAATATTTTTATGCTTGTAATTATAGTAACATATTCAGTAGTAAACCTGTTTGCTTGTTCTACACTGTTTTGGACTTCTCTTTACACATTTGTGTATTCTCTTTGTGAATAGTGGAGCGCAACTTTCAGTGGAAGAAAAATAGGGAAATAGAGTCAAATGAAGTGCGTCATAGACAAAAGCTCATGTAAGAAGAGAGAAGACCCGTGGACAAAGACAGCCCGGGGGCAGGGAGGATTGAATGGGGGAGGCGGGGGTGGGTAGGACGGGGGAGAGTGATAGGGGTAAATGGGGACAACTGTAACTGAACAACAATAAAATTTTTTTTTAAAAAGGAAAGGAGCCTCTCTTAGTGCAGTCTCTGAAATATCACCAACGTGAAGGCTGTGCTAAAAGCGAGGCAAGGTAAAGAATCACATTTAAATCCTCCCCCAAATGGTAGCCAATATTTCTAGTGTACATTGAAAATAAAGTAGTCTACCAGTGACTAAGTAGGCTTGAATATATTATTATGGGAAGAAAATTATACGGGATTTAAGTGCCAGCTCAGGAAGGGAGAGGCCGAGGCTAGCTTTCTTGCCTCCCCTGGTCTCCGTTTCGTTGCAGCTTGCCTCTGAAAGAAGCAATCAGCAGTGGTTTATGAAGCTCAGACATTTCTCTGATGCATGCTCCCTGAAAATCATTGATGTTTCTGCTTTAACTAGATTTAGCTGCTTTAAGTTGAAAGCACTGCGCTGCCTGAAATCCCATTTTACTAAACCCGCCAGTGAGTCAAACCACTGAGTCCTTCAGGAAAATTCCATCGCACAGTGAGAAGAAGCTGTTAATTACGGCTACAATCAGATCTACCTTAAAGGTACAGGAATTCTGCCTGCTCCAGCTGTCTTTATAGCCAGCCCATGTGGTGCCATTCAAGTGGTGTCATGCGGTTTAGCCTCTTTTGATGTGTTTCCTGGGCTGCTGTGATTTTTGTGTCCCCGCAAAATGCTGTGTGAGCAAGGCCACGAATTTTTCAGACACGTCCTTTCATTTCCATTCCTGGGATTCCAGGATTTTTCCACCCACCATCCTCCCCCCACCCACTTTTAGCAGAACACCTGCTTAAAAAATAAGTCTAAAGAGCCCCACACTCGATCATGTGTAGAAATGGCCCCTTTACACAGAATATGTTACTGTGGGAACTGAGACAAATTGTAGGCTTATGGATTATAAAGATTTTTTTTTTTTACCTTAATGAAAATTTAATTTGTTATGAATGGTTCATCATAACATATGCCAAGAAGAGCGTGCCAGAAATAACAATCTGAAGGAGCACACGGGATCCAATGCTTCCATACTTTTCCAAGAGTGAAAGAGATCACTGAAACAACACATGTCAGATGCTGTTACTGTCATATTGTTGAGGCCATCTGTTAAAAACCGAGATCAGGACCTGCTGCGTTCATTGAATTTGCAGTGCCGAGAAGGACAATGTCAAATGAAATTAAGTTGATTCTGTTAAGAAGAATGTACCTGAGGGATTAAATTTCTTTTTTTTCAGAAGGATAAACTCATTTTCTCTGTGTACATGTCCATACAAACATAACAGCCTGTTTAAAAAAAGCACTAAAATTTACATCATGACACTATTCAGTTTTTAAAACACAAAATTGCAATAATCATTTGTATTTTTACATATTTGAATGTATGCATGTAAGATGCAGAATATGGCTACATACCCGATAAAGCTGGCACTTAGAATACTTGGGGGCTTTCAGAATAAATTGAGGATGACCGTGAAAGAATATTTGTTAGTTTATAAATGAAAAACATGTGCTGTTTCTTTTGATATTCTGATGAGGCCTGAAAAGTGGAATTTAAGAGTGGTTTTTAATGAGATGATTGCTCACTTTTCAGCCATTCTTGCTTTTATATTGAAACATCAGGCTGGTTTTATTAAACAATAACTATGTGGGCCTGCCAGTCTTCTAGAATGTTTTTTGGGGCAGTATTTCAAGTGTTCCTGCCAAGATTCCATTTGTTTGTATTCTATGCTTTTTTCCCCATTCTCCTCTGATCCACCCTCCCCTCACGTAGATAACAAAAGAGTAAAAATTCTATTCCTCATTCTATTTCTTAACTCTGATCAGGCTTTGTGGCTGGGGCTCTTTAGTAAAAGCATATTTGCCCAATGCATCAGTCTTAACTGGTGGCCAGATGCACTGGAAAGTCATAGACAACCCTTCAATCTTACTTTCCTCCTCTATTAAGTTCTTGGAGTGTATTTATTTATCACTAATGTCCTTTCTATCTCTAGAAGCCCAGGATCCGGGGGAAAAGGAAATCTTGTATATGGCTATGAAATGCTTTATTTAAATTTTATCTCAGCAAATGATATAGAGTTAATGATATACAGCAAAATTGCCAAGAAAATCTAGGACTTAGAACAATGTTTGACATAAATTTGTGTCCACTGAAGATGAGGATACTTTCTGAATTGTTCTCTAATTTTTCTTCATTTTTTATCTTATTCCATGTTTCACCACAAATTCACATCTATCTATCTCTTTATCTATCTATCTATCTATCTATCTATCTATCTATCTATCATCTATCTATCTATCATCTATCTCTGTCAAAGAAGTTTCTTTTGAGGTCATTAGATCGCTTACGTACTTGAGGCTTGTTTCTTGCTTACTTTCTGTGTCATGCTCAAGGTTGGTCCCCATTATAAGAAGCCCAGAGAATTGTTTCTAGTCTTCCCTTGCATGGCAGTGGGTCTGAGAGGACAGGAAGTGGGCTGGGGACCAAGATTAGGTGCATGTGGAACCAGGTGGTGAGATCTGTACGTATGTTAATGCCAAGCAGTGGAGGTGGCTGTGGGTGGGGGAGAGGATGTTCATTTTAAAGATCTGGGTAGGGATTTGTTGCTGGAATCCTGCATTTATCTTTCTCTTTCCTAGGGTTTCCAAAAGAGGGACACGGACACTAAAAACTATTTAAATGGGAAGTACTATCTGAGTAGTTGCTTGATGGTCTTGCCTAACAAATTCTGGCACAGAAGGCTTAGGGCCAGAAACCTAAGAGCATGTTCCCAATTCCCTCTCACCTGGTGGCTGGCCGGCAGGGCAGACTCATTCTGACTCGTCTAGCCATAAACTGAGACTTGACGTCTCTAATTTCAGTGTAGTGATCCTGTCTACTTGTGAAGAGGATTCGGGGTCTGTTTCAGGCTGTGACTAATCTCTGGTAGCATTTTATTCCTTTGTTGGAGCCCTGGGAGGTGGTGTGGGGAGGTGGAATTTAGCTAGTAAGGGAGTGGACAGTGGCGGAAGCATAGGCAGAAGTTACCCCTGTGGGCAGAATAGAAATACAAGGAGAGAGGCAGGAATGCCCCTAATCCCAGCAGTTCATGTATAAATAGCAAATGTGACAAATGTGGTTGATCATTCAGCTTTTTGGTTCTACATACAACCCTCAGGGAACCTGCTGCCTACTACCCCAAACTATTATACAAATGGGTATTGGGGATCAAGATGCTTTACGCTTTTGGGTTTTATACTTCTGATATAAAGGAATTTGTTAGGTGTTTGATTGAAATTTCCTATAAACCCATTTTGTTCTAGTGACATTGTAAGATGCTGATTCATTATGATTCTTCATAGATTGTGAGAGGGTCCCTAATCCATAAGGAAAGTTTTAACTGTCTTTTGCATATATTTGATTAAATGTAACAAAAGATCATTGCCTACTATAAAGAAAGCTCTGTAGGGTACTCAGATGACTTTCTCTGCTCTTCAGGATGTTACAGTTTGGTTTAAAAATGTTAATACTGTACTTACTGATTCTAAGATAAACATTTTAACATCTCTATATTTGGGGTTCTTATAGTTGATGACATGACATACTTTAATTGGCTGCATTTAAAATTTTTGATGGTAAATGAAATTATGTGTCTCAAAGTTAATGTCTTCAGAGTCAATGAGATGGTAGCATGAGAAATTTGGGCAAGTCACCTGCCATTCCACTTGATAAGCACATGCTGTGAGTGATTATAGCTTAGGAAATAGCAGTCTGTAGTCTGTCGGTTGATTTCAGCGTTCAGTTTCCACCTGCCTTTCATTGTGTGAGCATCACACCAGCTAAACGTGGCTGTAGGATTTAAAGATTCACCATTGTCTTACAAGATGCAAACCAGTTGCCTCATTTGGCAGTTGGTCAACAGATATCTCTTGTAACCCTGGGGGGAACATTAGGTTTTCTAGACTTATTGAAAGATAACATGAAAGACTTCAACAATGTGGCACCTTTCTAAGAGATTTTCAAAGGTAAATCTGACTATATATGATTTTTTTGCCCTATTATAGCTAAAAGACTATGTAAGGGATATCTTAACTTTATACAACAAGACAGGATATGGTATTTTTGGCACTGATATGAAGGTTGGATGATGTCCAAATTATTTCCATGAGTCTGTGTACTTGGAAAACATTGAATGCCTGTATATGCAAGGTGCCCACCCAGTATGAGACAGTATATTTACAAGAAACCAAGAGGTATCATTACAGATTTTTACAGACAATACAGCAAAGTACATACAAGTATTTAAATGAGAAAATATTGTAATTGTTGATATTATTAAATGAGTTAATATTTTCAAATGTGTTTAATTCAGTGTCTTGAACACTGTAAGTGCTACATGAAGGTGTTTCTTAAAATAAATATGCAAACAAAGGAAGGACAATGTGTAGCGTGGTATGGTATGGGATAAGCGATCTAGTACCGAAACATATTATGGAAATTCAAATAGAGCGATCTGTTCCAGCCGGGGGTCATCGTAGAGTCTGGGGGATTTTGGAGCCAAGCCCATAAGGAGCAGTAGGGCTCCAGGGGAGAAAGCAGGGCTAGAGAAAGAACTCTGGATCCAAAGTATGTCAGAAGAAAAGTCCACGTTTACTAGCTTGTCTGATTATACTAAATTGTGTTTATTTGCTACAGGTAGGAGCCATGGGAGAGAGAAAGGCTAAAGACACAGGGGCCAGAGGGATCAATAATTGAGCGTGACTTGCAAGAGGTAAGAGGCGGTGGGATTTAGACAGGCAGAGAGATTAATCTTAGATAAGAAAAGCGACATCTAGTCCTTCAAGGCATGAAGAAAGGAAGGAGTGGGTATGAATGCAGCTGAATTAATTTGGAGTTGATTTCCTTTAGCAATCCTTAGCAGCTGAGGTGTAAAAGCAGAAGAGAAGTAGGAATACAGTATCTCTACAAGGCTGAGTTGGCTTGGAAGCTGCAGCTCAATAGGGAAGAAAATGAAGTCGAGAATGTATCCAAAGAGAAGAAGGGAAATGAAGGGTCAGGAGTTGGCAGGTTTCAAGAAATTGATCGTTAAATTAGGTGGGAATGAGCAAGTGGGCTGTGTGGAAGTCCATGAGGCTGTTTTGTAGAACAGAGTGCCAGAATCTCGGGTCCTCAGGCTGAGGCAGGTCTCTGTAGCGGAAAAGGAGCTGTAGGGTTAGTCATCTACAGTGATATTGAATTAACTCAACTTTCAAAGTCCTCAGCAGATCTTGAAATGTAATTTGGAAGTCAACAGATGATTAGAACAAGGACGGTTGCAAGAAGCTACAGAGGAATCAAATGCGCCTTGAAGAAGTGAACGTATATTTTCAAAGGTGAGGGTGGAAAGAACAAAGATCTGCAGGAAACAGTGAGGGAATGGAGAGTCATATACAAATACTTTAGCCTTAAAGTACACGTGCTATAGGAGAATGAACATTTGAGATGTGTATAAGGACAGCAAAAACTTTAGGGGAGAGACAAGCTTTGAAGATTATGCCTATAGCAATTCAGCATTCTGAATTAGAGTATGGACTACATAACTGGACAAATGAATCAAATACAGGCTGTAGAACTATTTGACCCTGGGCAGCATAACGTTGCTATGCCTTGGTTTTCTCATCTGTAAAATGGGAATAATGATAGCACCTGGTTACTGTATGGATCAAATGCTATGGTGTTTTCCTCCTACTTCATAGCTCTCTCATTCTCAGTTCCTTTTTTTTTTTCTTTTTTGTCTCCCTGGTTTTTAATGTTAAAGTGTGTTAGGGCTCAGATCTTGTTCTGCTTTATTTTACCTCTTTTCCTGTCCTACCCTTTCTTTCCCATTAGCTAGCCTCAGGGATTTAAATGTCATTCATGTGCTAATGACTCCTAAATTTTTATATCTAATACAGACCTTTCTCCCCAACTGCAGACCCATATATCCACCTGTTTATTAGACATCTGCATTTGGGTGGCTGATATACATCTTCCACTCAACATGTTCAAAACTGAAATCCTTAAACCTGCTCTACCCACAGCCTTCTCCACCTCACCAATGGCAACTCCATCCAGCTGCCAAGGGCGCACATTCACATGTCTCTGTCTGCAACGAATACCGTGAACCCAGCCACTTCCCACATCTGCTGCTGCTGCCACCACCCTGACCGGAGTTCACTTCCTCCACCGTTCCGGCATTGCCCCCTGCTGTCTTTTCTCAACAAGCTTGAGAATACTAGGGAGATCTTTAGAAACGTAAACCAGGTCATATCACTCTTCTAACACCGACCAGGGAATTCCATTTTTTTCTCAGAAAACAGAAGTCCTTACAAAGGTCTACATAGTCTCCCTGTTCCTTGAACAGGTCATGCATGCTCTTATTCTACAGCCTTTGTGCTGACAATTTTTTCTTTCCAGAATGCTCTTTTTTCAATTGTTTTCATGACTGACTTCCATGCTTTCAAATCTGTGTTCAAACATACCTGCTCAATGAAGCCTGCCCACCCCATGTAGCACCATGCGTCAGCCCCCAGCCCCTCCCGATTTTCTAACCCTGCTTTACTTTTCAGTATCACCTCCTTACTACTATCTAATTCACTTATTATGTTTATTCTCTATTTACCATCTCCCCGCGCAATAAAAACTCCATATGAGCAGAGTTTTTATCTGTTTTTAGCATTAGTATATGCTCAGAACCTAGTAAGGTGCTTGGCAAGTGGTAGCTACTCAATAAATATTTACTGAATGAATAAAACAAATAAATAAGTGAATGGATGGCTATAAAGCACTTTCTATATGCCGGACATTATACTAAGCACCCCATTAATGCTACCTGTTGTTATTGCTGCCGTGTTTTCGTTGGGGGAGTTGAACAAAGACTACATTCTGGAATAGAAAGCCTTGCAAAAAGGGAAGAAGTCAGGAGAGGAAGGCTGGGAGGTTGACATAGGCTGGAAACTGGATTATGACTTTAAAATAAACCCTAGCAGATTATTGGTTTCTCTGTAAGGTGCTCTGGAAGAAGGCACCTTTGGGAGAGCATAGTTAGGAAAGAATTTGCCCAGGAATAATCATTACTAGCAGGAATGAGTCTTTTCCCACCTTGACTCATGCAATGGAGACTACTTTGAAGTAATTACCTTGGTTAAGTTTTATTAATCTTTAGGCACCGAGCACAGTGGTGCACTTTATTGGAGGACACTGCTCGCCACTAAGGTTTTAAAGCTCTTGGGGGAGCATTTGAATGAGAACAGAATTTGAGAGTGGGAGGATTGATTTAGGAGTGATTGTTCACATTTTCCTTTTTTATATTTTGAATGTTTGCGCAGTTAGTGAGTTTAAGAGAAAATTGCAAAATTTTAGTTCAGAGAATGTGAGCTTTTTTGATTACTTCGAGTGAGTTTTTATGCTTTTTGAATTTTGATGCTTCTTTCCTGTATGGACTATTGATTTAAATACGGAAGTGGCTTAATTACTATGCTGGAACTGGGAGTTTTATGGTTAACCCAGGGATATAGGTAGATATTTTTCCCCTTACCTTAGTCTTTTCTACTACTGACATAATTCATATTTATCATAGGTAATGCAGACAAGGCACAAAGAAGAAAAATTAGCCGTTATCTCATCACTAGAGATAACCATCGTTAATCTATTGGTGTATTGTGCATGTTCTACCTTGAATCATTTCAAAAGTTGGATATATTTGCCTTGGAACTTGCTCATTAGGCATCAGAACCACCTTCCAGCCTCTAAAGCAGTGATTTCTCACCCTTTCTTGCATTATAGACTCTTCTGAGAACCTAATAAAAGCTACAGACTCCCTTCCCCCAAGTCTCCATATTGTCGTGCACACAAATTTTGTGTTTATTATCAGGGATTTTACGCACAGTCTGAATCCTACAATAGTCTATGCCTTCTATGTTAACACCCTTGATATAAGGCACAAGACACTCTTAAAAAATTTTAAATCTGATAAATAATAAGAAATTAAAATGCTTTCTCATACTACTCACACTTGTTCTAAGGTGATGGTAGTGAAAATCTGTTGCTTTTATCCCTATCCTGGGAAAACTGCCTGATGACCTTGTTATAAGGATGTGCGTATAATCCAGGTTGCAGTAAGAAGAGTATCTGACCTTAGAATAGCTAACATTGAGGTAAAATTACTCAGAGACTGACATTTTACCAAGTGTAAGAACTTACACGTCTGAATTTTTTTTCTATTGTGATCACTTTGGGAGGTTTTATTTCAATTACACTGTCATGGTTCAAAATATTATATTTTTGTGTAACTTCTGGAATTGCCACTAACAAATTTATGACCTGTATAAGCATGTTACATGATCAAACTTTTGGTTGAAAGTTACGGAAAACCCCACTTGAATGATTTAAGTAAAATAGGTTCATCGCGATCTTGTTTGTCTCCTTGTCCCTGAGCCCTGCTTCCTTTGTGTTGGTTCTGTTCTCAGTCAGGCTTTTCCTGTATGGCTGCAAAAGTGACTATAGCATATTTTCAGTCTCAGATCCAGTTGCAACAGGGACCATCATTTCTGGTAGCCCCCAGGGAAGTCCAAAGACTTAGACTGCATACCCAGGCAAAACCATCTCTAAGGCCAAAGGAGTGCACTGTGTTTTTTTTGGGTTCGTTCTGGGGTATATGCTTACCCCTAAGACCATGGAGTCTTAGTTCTACCTAATATGCATGGACTAATTAAGAATGGGAGAGGAGGTTAAGAGTGAAAATAGAAGGCTATTGTTGGAAGAAGGGCAAAAGGAGGCTGCAAATACTCACTCTACAGCCGATATGATTTTTTTGAAATTAAAGTATAGTTGACATATAACATTAGTTTCAGGTATACAACATAGTACATTTATATACTTTACAAGGTGATTACCATGACAAGCCTAGTGACCATCCGTCACTGTACCAAGCTACTGTGATATGACTGACTGTGTTCCTTATGCCATACGTTACATCCCTGTGACTTACTAATTTTCTAACTGGGATTTTGTATCTCTTAGTCTCCTTCATCTTCTTTGCCCATTCCCCTACCACCTTTCTCTCTGGCAACATCAGTTTATTCTCTATCCGTAAGTCTGTTTTTAAAATTTTTTGTTTATTTACTGTTTTGTTTTTGTTTGTCAGTTTCCACTCTGACTTAAATAATGCAGTATTTGTCTTTCTCCGTCTGACTTATTTCACTTAGCATAATACCTTCTAGGTCTATCCATGTTGCCACAAATGGCAAGATTTCATTCTTTTTTTACGTTTGAGTAATAGTCCAACATGTATGCATGTGTGTGCAGCTAGGTTGCTTCCATATCTTGGCTATTGTAAATAATGCTGCAATGGACACAGGGGTGCTTATACCTTTTCAAATTAGTGTTTTCATTTTCGTTGGATAAATACCCAGAAGTGGAATTGCTGGGTCATATGGTAATTTTATTTTTAGTTTTTTGAGGATTCCCCATACTGTTTTCCACAGTGGCTGCACCAATCTGCAATGTTGCCAGCGGTGCACGAGGTTTCCTTTCTCTCTCCATATCCTCACCAACACATGTTTTTTTTTTTGTCTTTTGCAAAGTAGTTATTCTGAGAAATGTGAGGTGATATTTCATTGTGGTTTTGATTTTCATTTGCTTTATAATTAGTGATTTTGAGCATTTTTTTTCAGGTGTCTGTGGCCATTTGTATGTCTTCTTTGGAGAAATCTCTGTTCAGGTCCTCTGCTCATTTTTAAATCAGATTTTTAAAAAATGTTGAGTTATGTAAGTTCTTTATGTATTTTGGATATTAACCCATTATCAAATATATCATTCACAAATATCTTCTCTCATGTTGTAGGTTACCTTTTTGTTCTGTTCATTTTTTTTCTTTTCTGTGCAAAAGCTTTTTGTTTTGATGTAGTCCCATGTTTATTTTTGCTTTTGTTGCCCTAGCCCAAGGAGACATATCCAGAGAGTATATTGCTAAGACCAATATCAAAGAGTTTATTACCTATGTTTTTTTTTCCCCCTCTGGGAGTTTTATGGTTTCAGTTCTTGCATTTTAGTCTTTAATCCATTTTAAGTTATTTTTGGGTGTTGTATAAGAAAGTGATCCAATTTTGTTTTTTTGCATGTATCTGATTGGTTTTTCCAACACCATTTATTGAAGAGAATCTCATTTCCTCATTGTATATTGTTACCTTTTATGTCATAAATTAATTTTCCATATTAACATGGGTTTATTTCTGGTTTCTCTATTCTGGTCCATTGATCCATGTGTCTGTTTTTTGTGCCACTATCATACCGTTTTGATTACTATAGATTTGTAGTATAGCTTGAAATCAGGTAGCATAATACCTTCAATTTTGTTTTTCTTCCTGAGGTTGCTTTGGTTATTAAGGCTCTTTTGCAGCACCATATAACTTTTAGCATTATTTGTTCTAGTACTGTGAAAATTGCCATTGGTATTTTGTCGGGGATTGCATTGAACCTGTAGATTGTGCTGGATAGTATAGATGTTTTAATGATATTAATCTTCCAATTTATGAGCACAGTATATCCCTTTATTTACTTGTGTTCTATCCAATTTCATCAACGTCTTATGGTTTTTAGAGTACACATCTTTTACCTCCTTGGTTAAATTTATTTCTGTGTATTTTATTCTCTTTTATGCAATTATAAATGGAATTATTTTCCTAATTTCTCCTTCTGACAGATTACTACTAGTGCATGGAAATGCAAGGTTTCTGTATGTTAATTTTGTATCATGCAACTTTATTGAATTCATTTATTAGTTCTAATAGTTTTTTGATGGAATCTTGGGGTTTTCCATATGCAGTATCATGTAATCTACAAATAGGGACAGTTTTACTTCCTCCTTTCCAAATTTGGATGCCTTTTATTTCTTTTTCTTATCAGATTGCTGTAGTATCAGTGTAATTCTCTTAAAGTCACAACTTATTTGTGATGCAAAACATCTATCTTCTTTACCAGGCATGTCCCTAAATAATTTTCAATAACAATGAATAAAATAATTTACTATTATAAGATGTATTGAAAAAAATGTTTCAAATTGTAATATCTTCCAAAGGAGGTATTTGTCATACCTGGGAAAATATAGTTTACTCAGAGTCATCATCCCCTAATTTAAGTAAAATAGAAGGAATAAGACAAATAAATCATAAAATTGCATGTAAACAAGTGTTGACTTTTAGCCTGCATTTTAAAAGACCTTATCCTAAGAAGAGATTATGAAATTCTCAAGGGGTGTCTACAATATTGAATTACAGACAAAATGTCAACCTAGTAATTATATTGTTTTGAAAAATGTTCTAAAATATGAACTTTTGGAGTGTTCTTGTGGGTTCAAAAATTATATGCAGTCTGTGTTGCTGTTATAATGTTCTGTGTAATCAAGCTTACTTATTTCGGAATTTATACATTTTCTACTTGGTTTTTTTGTCCTTCAGTGTAGCATTCTCTGAGATGACCATGTTAAAACCCTCACTTAAAATTATTGATTCAGCTGTTTATCTCTCCTAATTTTTCAGTGATTTAAAAATATATACTTTTCAAGGCTACATACATACATACATCCTTACTTCCCACATCTCATTACCCTAACAAACACGTCAAACACCTATCATGTGCGAGGCAGTGTACTGAGCGAAGTGACAAATGTAAAGGATGTGATCCTGGTCCTTAGGGAATTGGCAGTTAGGTAAGATCACTGGAGCAGCCATAAAATAATTTTAATTTGGTGTAGCCTCTGATAATTCACACCCCCTCCTTTGCACTCTACTGGCACGCCTTTGTATCCCTGCCTGCCATTTTGCATGTTGTTCTGGTCTCCTTGGAATGCATGTTCCTTAGCGTGTGTGTCTATTATAACTGTTATTTAAGAAACATTTTCTTTATTTGTGGCAAGAACACAGTGTAAGGTCTACTCCTCTCTGAACAATATCTTAAGTTTACAACACGGTATTGTTAACTATAAGCATATTGTACAGCAGATTTCTATAACTTATTTATCTGGTGTAATTGAAAGGTGCCTATTGATTAGAAATTTCCCATTTTCTCCTCCCTCTTGATCTGGTGACCACTATTCTACTCTTTGATTATATGAATTTGATTACTTAGAAACCTCATATATGTGAAATAAAGCAGTATTTGTTTTCTGTGACTGGCTTGTCTTGCTTAGCCTAATGTTTTTAAGGTTCATCCATGTCATTGCGTTATTACAGAATTTCCTTTTTTTAAAATGGCTAAACGGCATTTCATTGTATGTATGCACTATATTTTCATTGCCCATTTATTTATGAACTGACACTTAGTTTGTTTCCACATTTTGCTTGTTGTGAACAAGGCTGCAATGGACATTGGGGTGCTGATACTCTGTGATCCTCATTTCAGTTATTTTGGATCAATACCCAGAAATGAGATAATTGGATCAAATGATAGTTCTAGTTTTAATATCTTGAGGAAACTCCATACTGTTCTGCATAGCAGCTGTACCATTTTGCATTCCCACAAATAGTATAACTCTCCTATTTGATTTTTTAAAAAATCACATCCGAGGTGCTAAACATAAATATGCAGTTACAGGAATTACAGAGGACAAAAAAGCATTTCTGGGTTGCCAAGAATAGTGAAAATGGTATTTGAAGTGCATTACTCTTTGGTTTTAAGTTAATTCCTCTTTCCTCAGGTGTCCTTTCAAACCTTTTTTTTGATCATCTTGAAATATCCTTTTCCCCTAAGCAGAAATTTCTTAAGAACACATCTATTCCTAGGGAAGGGCCTAAGTGTTTTCGTCATCAACGCTATCTTTTGGATCCAATGTATTTTCCATTGAAAAAGCAAAACTTTCACCTGATATAACTGAGAAAACCTATTAGCTTGACCGTGGATAAGCAGTTCAGTGTCACCTTGGCTAGGCTACTGCCAACACCCACGGACCCCTGTCATTGCGATTCTTGGCAGCACATGTCCTGCTTTTATTTAATAGCAAAAAAGGTGGGACCTGGAAAAAAGAACAGTAGCCAGTTTGCCATTTGAAATAAGTATTATAGACAAAGACTGAAGAGACTCAAGGAAGGACCGAGGTTGGTGGTCCTGATGAGAGAGGAGATTAGAACCATGTCATGACCAAATGTTAGAAGGTAACTTGGAGGTTATTAGTTTCACTCTCCTCACCTTAGCGATAAGGAAACTAAAATTCAGGCTGGTGAAGTGACCTGGTTGAATTAGCACCAGACCTGCAACTGCAACTGGGGCCTTCTTACTCCTAGGATGGTGTTCCTCTTATCATTTTCAGCTACACTCCCTATGTATTCCAGTCAACGATGATGTGCTGGTGGGATAGTTTCCTACAGATCTGGATTGTGTAAGCCAGAAAAAATTTAGTTGATTACATGGAGAAACCTGCTAAGACTTGTTTCTATACTTAGTGTGGTGGTTAATTTTATGTGTTAACTTGGCAGGGTACGGTGCCAGATATATGGTCAAACATTATCCTGGATGTTTCTGTGAGGGTGTTTTGGATGAGAGTAACAGTTAAGTTGGTGGACTTCGAGTGAAGCGGAGGGCCGTTCATAATGTGGATGGGCCTCATCCAATCAGCTGTAGGCCCGTATAGAACGAAAGGCTGGCAAGCACCCTCCCCCATCCTGAGCAACAGGGAATTCTTCGTACTTGAACTGCAATACTGGCTTCTCATGAGTCTCTATAACTAAGTGAGCCAATTCCTTAAAATAAATTTCTTCATATGTATACATACTCGCACATCCTCCTGTACTCTGGAGAACTCAGATGTATGCTTAGTGAAATATTTGTTTCTTTAATCCAGTATTTGGACCTTAAATATTTGTACGCAGAGCATATTGTCTGATGTTTTGCATCATCATGTGCTGTTATATCTCTCTAATGCTCTGTGAACACAAAGATACTTCTCTTTTATTTTGGTACTAAAAGAAAACCTATAAAATTTACACTCTTGTTTCTCCCTCAGTAATGGGGATCCTTTCATAATATAATCTTGTTGTTTCTTTGTCAAATCCTGAGACCGGTGCTGCTGGCTCTACCTGTTGAAGGATGAGGCCGGTTTTTGGCTTACATACCGGAAAAGGCGAGAAAGCGAGCACAGAACAACTCAATTTTCATTCTTTCTCTGAAAAACTGGTAATTATTCTGCTGTTGAGTTCTCCATCCTGCTTTCCCGAGACACCACTAGGCCCTCTGCATCCTCTTTCTTTGCATCCTCAGTTATGAGTATGGGCAGTAACCCAGCTTACACTGGGAAGCCGAAAGAGAATTTTATTTGCTTATGTAATGAAGTCCGAGGGAAGTTCTGGGGTAAGTGAATTCAGGGCCTCAAATGTGGTCATCAAGACCAAGTTTCTCCCCATCTCATTGCCTGGCTTTGTAGGTGTTCGTGCTGCTTTCAGGCTAACTCATCCTTTGTGTTGGCAAGACGCAGTCAGTAGCTCCTAGCTCTCACCCAGGACACTGAACACCACAGGAGAAACGAGAGTGCTTCCCAAGAGTTGTAACAAAAGTCCTGGTTCTGACTTGCATTGGCTGCTTAGGCCATATGTCTGTCCCTGAATATGCTGATTAGCTGGTTCTCAGAGCTTATTGCCATCTTATACTTAAATTAGTACTGACCTCAATCAACCAACATGTACAAAGGACAGCAAGAGGCAGTTTTCTCAAAGAGAAGCAGAACATGGATGCCAGGTAAGCAAAGTCATAGAATACACTACATCATCCTTGTCAAGTTTAAGCAGTCAGATTGTGTTTAGCAGGTGGGTGAAGAGCTGTGGAGAGAACTCAGGAGCTCAGTCTTGCACGGTTCAATACTTTTTAATCTTTAAGCAAATTTTAATGTACTTTTCAGCTTTCTTGAAGTATAATTGACAGATAAAATTGAAATATATTTAAAGTATCCTGCCCTGGTTGGGTGGCTCAGTTGGTTGGAGCATGTCCCATATTCCAAATGCTTGAGGGTTTGCTTCCCAGTCAGAGTGTGTATGGGAGGCAACCGATCAATGTTTGTCTCTCCCATCAGTGTCTCGCTCTGTCTTCCTTCCTCTCTCTCTGAAATCAATAAACATATCCTTGGGTGAGGACTTAAAACAAATAAAGTGTACAATGTGAGGAGTTGACACCTATATCACACACACACACACACACACGCACACACGAATATCTTGTGGTTCTGGATAAGGGAGTAAGGGAGTCCTGGAGGTAGTGAGAGAAAACTAAGCTAGAGAGCCTCCTTAATATTTTAGGAACAAATTACATTTCCTGGTAGGCTTTAAACTTCTAGAATGGAGGATTTAAATATTTTTAGTCTTTCCTTACCATACAGTGCCATTTCCTCATTGCCTGTTTTCTTGTCAGCTCCTGGGCCTTCTCTGTGTGTGTTGTACTATTCAGGCTGAAATGCTAGGAAGTACCCTCCATGAGGAAAGGGGGTTAGCCCTTCAGCTCGCTGTTACATATCCAGGACCTAGATGAGTACTGGGCCCAGGAGAGGCACCAAGGATGTTTATGGAATAACTGGTTTGATAAATTACATGTTGTTTTTTATTTGGTCCCACCATGGATTGGTAAAATGTCATGGTAATGAATCCTGTTTTGTTTACTATGCTCTTTATCATGATTTTTCCACTTGACTTTTTTACATTAAATTTTTAACTTTGAGATAATTGTAGATTCACACGTGCTTGTCAGAAATAATATGGAAATATCATGTATTCATTATCTTGTTTCCCCCAAGGTGCCATCTTGTGAAGCAAAAGTATAATATCATAACTGGGATACTGAGATGTTGGTATTGATGCAGTCAACCTGGGTG
>PVJD01017394.1:0-17702 GCA_004026545.1 Mormoops blainvillei | reverse complement strand
ATTGCTACATACAGGAGAAAAATTAGGCATTTTGGAGGAGAGGGACCATGTCTTCTTCATATTTGCCCTAGACAAGGAAGCACTCAAGGGCTAACTAAGAGATGTAGCTAGGCATCGGACTGCTCAAGCAGACCTCTACAGTTTTGGAGACAGAGAGAGCAGCCCCTGTGAGAAATATGGCTCTGGGGGCGGGGGCGGGGGGAAGGTTTTCAGGTTACCAGGAGATGACTCCCAGTGAGGAAGACGAGAGGAACAATGTAACGGACTAGTGGGGACTTAGCGAAGAGTCGGAAGCCCAAAGCCCCGAGTTTAAATCCCTCTTTACCCTTTACCTTACCCCTTAACCTTTGGTACTCTTTATGCAATTTACTGAAACACCGAATTTAAACTCTTAATACTATGCAGATGACATCTAGATTTTTGAGATAAGATAGACCGTGAGGGGCCCTGGTTTTGGAAATCTTCAAGAGTAACGCGGACTAATTCCTTCCAGTCCTACATTGTGGGTCCGGCCCCAAAACCAATAGGAATAAAGAACAGGCTTTGGTTGTTATCCCTGTGTGTGTTTCCCTCCGTCAATGAGAAACAGAAATGGCTGGATTTGGGCCTTCTTGGTATCCTCTGCACTATCTTTTTCATTTCACCGGTTACTTTCCTTTTTAATGTAGTTTCCTTTGTCTCCTTCATTAGTTGAATCTTTGTTGTACAAATAGCAATAAGGACGTTTCCAGAAGAAGTCTTTACGTATCTTCTTGCTTCCTATATGCTTTTCACACCGGTGAAGCCTTTAGAGATATTAGATTTGGAAACATGCTTGCAAGAGAAAAGACTTCATCTTCTACTTGGGCAACATCTCCACATGCTTACGAAGATTTTATAAACCCAGCATATTATTTTGAGTCTGCTCATTTCATCTCATCGACACCCTCACTCCAATCCCTGAGAAATTCTGATTTTCACTGATTCTGTGAACATAGACTAATGTTCACAATTTGTCACTGGATCAAATTTGACTCTAGGTGACAAATTTCAAAGGCGGGACTTGACTTTCCTTATATACTTTGGTTTTAGCAGGGAAAAAATTCCCAAGTGCTTGGACCTTGTTTGTCCCCAGTGAATGTTGGTCGGAGGGAAAAATAGAACCAGAATAGATTCTTATATTAACTCTATTTTGCATAAAACTTTAACCGCTTTGTGATATACCTCACATAACACAAATACACGAAACGGTGTCTTGAAGTTTCAGGGGGTTTCTCTCTCTAACTGTAGCGTAGAGCATGTACTTTCCTTAAGGACTTTCATTTTAGAAGACAAAGGTTTTAAAATATTTTATCCCTTTGTAACCTTCAAAATCCTGAGGTCGGTACGTAACTGCTCTCCAACGCGAGCTTGATATGATACAGACTCTGAAAACAGAACACTGTGTGCTTGAAAATGCTTTGATTCCAGTACTAACATAGCTCAAAACTCCTCTGGAGAAACTGAAAGTCTTCCATGCCAGGGATCAGTGGTGAATGGAAGAAGAATAGAATATCCTTTAATATTTTAACCACATACATTTCTCATCAAGACAGGCTACAGAATTTTTCTAGGCTGGTCTAAAATGAACATGCAGGGCACTTTGTTAAAAAATTATGAGGAATTTCAGGACAGTAATAGCAATCATTAGACTAAGTTAGGCATCCTTAAGAACAGCAGTTTTCAAGAGAGACACTTTTTCCTTCTAGATGCCCGGCCCCTCTTTCTGGTTCAGCTGGGTGCTCTGTAACCCGGTGGGGGCCTGCTCGTTCGCGGCAGGTTGTTCCATGGTCCATCTTGTAGTAGCAAGGAGACATGGGACTTTTGAGTAACACCAATAGCCTCTAAAACACTTTGACCCAAACTACATTTTATTAAACGCAGACAGCCTTGGCGCTAAGGAACACCCTGTTTTAAGTACCATTCAGGAAAAAAAGATGTGCCATTAGATATGAGGCCTCATCCATCGTAACATGAACTGTGAATTCAGAGACAGTAAATGGTTAAAGATCCCGGAAGCCATGGAATTGTGGATCTCAAGAGAGAGGCCTTGCCACACCTCTGAGCTACCTACCATTCAGCCCTATCACTTAAAGCTGGAAGGCGCTTTTGGTGGTAAAAATGAGGCACGGGGGGGAAGGAGTTGTGCTAAGGTCATGAGTCTCATTAAGGGTAGAGTTAATGGGATAGAGCACTGGTGAGAAAGGGAGGAAATATTCACATGAACAGCAATGTTTTGTTTTACTGTATGTAGTATACATATGCGTATACTATAAGTATATTCATGTGAATATTTCCTACTGTGTATAGTATACGTATATGTATACTATATCCGGGGTCCGACAGAAGTAAGACCTGCTTGCACCTGGTGGCTGGTAGGATAATAGTATGGGTATAATAATTTATAGTTTTAATTTGAACATTGTATCTAAAATGTCATATGGTGTGCTTCCATGTGATACTGTTATGTTACAGAATTACATGCTTATGATTTTGTAATAAAAAAGGGGAGTTATTTGTGCCAGACCCTGGATAATAAACATACATGTATGCATGTAGGATATATATAGTATATATGCACATATGTATATATTTTACTGTATATGTATTTGAAATGACATTTAGGGGACAACATTTCTTGTGTGAAGTTAATTCATGCCTCATTTTTAATTAGTTTCAACCTGTTGATATATATATGTATTCAAGCTGTTGACTTGTGTGTGCACATACACACACTGCATCTTTTCTTGGGTGAGTGGTGTGGTATATAAACACCATAAAGTTTAATGTATGCCACAGGCCAATCAAGATTAGACAAGGACTGTCATCTCTGTGTTTCAAGTGTCTTAAAAGTGAGTTATCTGAAGTGGCCAAAGAACTTCTGTGATATATGTATCAGAAATCATCCCTTCCTCCTTAGTGTCCACCTTATCCACACACACTCACCCACTCACACACACGTCGTCTTCTGGCCGCACGCCTTTTACGTTGTTCTCCCTGAGAGATGGCTGTTGCTTCAGAGAACAAAATGTGCGAGATGTTCTTTGTCTGCCACGGCAGCTGCATCCCGCTCTGGGAGAAGGAGGGTCGGGACTGGGCTGAAATGTGGAGCCATGGGAATTTGTTCCCATAGACTGTGTTCCCTGGGTGAAGACGCTGCCTTCAAGAGGGGCAGCTTGGCCAGGTGGCCCGGATGCCTCTGAAATTCCAGGGGGACAACGGAAAAAAGGGGACCGTGGGCTGTGTCTGCATGCCACTAATGAAAGCTCAGATATCCATTACAAGGTATTAGTGCCAAACAAAAGCTAATATTTCAAGTTGATCCTTTGGAAGAGAAGAGGTAAAAGGAAACGGATTTGGAGAAAAGCTGTTGGCACTGCGGCTTTGGGGCCATATAACCAAAGACAAGTTCAAGTTACAATCTTCCAAAGACATTCTCGAGCCCGAAAGCCACAGCTGGTAGAAACTTGCCCATGCCTCGGACAGCAGCGGAAGTAATCAGGTTTAGAGAGGAAAAATTAAGGAAGGAATGTGTTAGAAAATAAATTTTAGTTCCTAGCTTTCTCTCCATTTTCTTTTTCAGTTTGTTTTTCTTTTGCTTCACAGTGGGGGTGGGGGGTGGGGGAAGCATCCATTCTGTTACTCCTTAATTTTCATCTTGTAGCTGTCACTGATGGTCATTGGCACCAATTTAACACCAACAGGAATCCCAATTTGGGGTGCAGTGAAGATGGGGACTTTCTAGTCAGTGAAAACAGCTCAGGGGCGATACAGCAGGGCTGTGAGGAGGCCCTGGGCAGGTGCCTCTCACGTCAGACCGCTCTGCTCTGCCCTGTGCCAGTCGGCTCCCAGAGGGTGTCCCCGGTGTTTCAACTCAGACAAGAAACACATCCTTCAGTCTTCGGGGGGAGGGAAAGTCCACTGTCAGAGCCAAAGGGGAGCTGTTTTAGACAAAAGTCCCTGACCCTGGCATCTGATTGGCCCTTCTTCATGCAAATGAGGACTCCAAAGCCTCTCCATTTGATTGGTCCAAAAAAGCACTGTCCTGATTGATTGGAATGGAGCTGCTCTGATTGGTAGGTGAAGTAGCTGATAGGGATATAGCTGCGCAGCTCTGATTGGATGGGGAAAGCCTCAGTCCTATTGGTCGAAATGGGATTCCAGGAACTGCTTTTTAAGGGCTGGCTCAGGGTCACTGAACAGTTCAGCTCGCACAGGCAGTTCAGCGTAGGCTGCTCCGGGAGGTGTCGTTTGCATGAGAGACCCCTGTGTTGAAGTGGTTCCTGAGCCGTTTTTTAAATTTGAGCCCAGTTAGCCACTAAGAGCTCTTCTTAGTGTGTGTCTTATTTCTCAGGGTCCGCACCGCTCATTATCTTAATCTACATGTCACGGTTAAGTGCATTAATTTCTGAGAAAATTCTAGCAGGTTCCTGTAGCTCTTGATGAGCTGTGGCTAATTGTTGCAGATAGAATTTTCAATCATGACCTGAAGTGCATTTTTATGCATTTGATTGGCAAGAAGGTTAAAGAAAACAGTAGCATTCATAAGTGATTATGTTCTTTCTGGACTCTTGAGGATTTGGGACAAAAGGAAGGAGGTCGGGAACCATGAAACAATAGTCACCAACACCAGTCACAGGACAATTTTATCTGAATGCAAATGGGTTTCCAGCATAATAGTGTGCACTGAAGGAGAGGCTACCCAGCGCTTCGGAATATAGCATCTTCTGCTGAGAAAGGTGGAAGACCTTGGTCTACAAATGGAAGGTCCCCATTGAGAATACAGTCAGGCATTATGAGCCACTCACTGCATTGTTTGTTAGTCACTGGGGCTCCATGTGGAACTTGGGGTGTGGGATGAAAGGAGGTGACTCCCTGTGTGAGAAGCAGCTAGAGACAAGGACTAGGAGTTTGAATCGCTGCTTCCCTCTCGTTGCTGCTCTCCACATTCGGAGCCCCCATCCGTGAAAGGAAAGAAATAGAAACTCATTCATCTCCTGGGGTGTCCTTGTAGCACCGTGTACAAAAAAAGTTTTGGCAGGGATGAGTGGAGTCATCTGAGGATTCTGGGCCACGGTTACGATCAGTTAGGTGGAGAATTAAAGTCCATGATGCTTGAAATGAAAGAATGCAAAACCCCAGACCTATAGTGTCCTACCCCCAAGAAAGGAGTGGGGTGGGGGGGGTGAAAAAAAGAAAAAATATGTAAAAAGGAAAGGAAACTGAAAACTGGGAAAGAAGAGCCCAAGGGGCGTGCTATGCTTCAGGGGTGAGATATGGTGCAGAGGGGTCTGGAAATGTGCCTGTAGGTGAATGCCAGGCATGCGCCCAGAACCTTGAGGGGTGGCAGTCAGTTTATAAATTCCATAACTTACCAGATTAGGAAACAGCCTTGACTGTGGGTGGCAATGATAACTGAGAGAAACAAAAGAGAAATGTATGTCAGTCTGCTAACAGAAGGCACCATAATCAGGAGGAAAAGAAGACAAAAGGAGACAGGAAGTGGAATATATGGAATATATGCAAATTCAATTCAAAAAAGCACGCGCGCGCGCACACACACACACACACACACACACACACACACACCCCTCCCAAACCTAGTTTATTTAGAGTAAAGAAAACAAAACAAAACTAAACGAAAACAGACAAAAAAGCCTCAACTCTTCTCTCCCCAGTAAAATAGATTGCTTGAATTATACAGACAGTTAAGCCAAATTGGCTAGCTGGTTGCTTCTTGCAGATGATCTTAATTAGCCATTTTTAACTTGGTCTTAGAATACATCGATGAGATTCCAGGGAGGACCAAATAAAACAAAACGAGTCATGGATCAGAACCATCCAATTTGTCTGCAGTGAAAAGCAGAACAAAGCAAATTTTCTTGCCCTGTGGCCAGAACCCTAGGCATGGAGGCATGATGGTTGTACTGGGGTAGTGGAAGCAGGATGGGCAATGGGCGGGGGGCTCCCACGTCCTTTTCCTCTCTCTGGTGGAGTCGGCAGCAGGCTGTGCCAAACAGAGCAAGGGGACCAACACCATCTTCCTCTGCCAACGCTGGCACCTGACTTCCCAGTGCTGAGGTATTGCTCAGGGGAACAAAGCATAATAAGTTACTGCCTTGGAAACCAACCCGGCTCAAACCTTACTTTCCAGGCAATCTGAATGAAAAATAAGCTTTCAGAACCAAGGCTGGTGATCGACACACCTGTCTGTGTCATTGAAGCATATGATTAGCTAGCCAGGAAAGGCAGATGACCCTGGAGTCTCCAGCAGCCTTGTTGTGTATCAGGAAATGCCTTCCCCACCACAGCCGTATTCCACGGCACTTCAAGACCCCAAAGGCGGATGGCTTGTTTGAACGACACATGTATTGGATAGTGAATGTTTTTCTTTGCAACTCCAGAGGAAAGTAAAATACCGCCCTCCCCGCCCCGCCCCCCAGCCCCAAGCACACACCTTTCTTGTCCCAGTGCCTCTTCTGCAGTGATGACATCACATTGCTAGGCAGGCGCAGCAGGTAGGCACATCCCGTGGAGATGGGCAAATTCTCCCACATCATTGGGTCCTCAACCTACTTTTCTTCTTAGAACCCTTTTCCAAACAGAAGAAAATTTTCCTCACAATAAGGCTTTAGAATAGTTGGATTAGAAACGGGAAACGGCTTGGCTTGTTGCAACCTTATCTCAGATGAGAGTGAAAGTGGGGTGGGGGAGGAAGAGGGGTAGGTGGAGGCAGCCCTGTCTAAACAACTGGAGGTGCTCACGGTTTAATTCTCCTCAGGGATGAACCCCTCTCGCTCAGATCAACCTCAGGCAGTGGGGTCTGAACAAGTAGTTTTTAGAAGTATCTTAGTATCTTTCACCAAAGGCTCGCATCTTCCATGACATACGGACATTTTAAGGTCTGAAAATTCACATGCCAGTGGGTAAAAAGGGCTGTCTGTAAGCTCACAGTGGCAAATGGAAAATTCTGGGAGATCTTTCAGAATTCTCACATGAAAGGAGATGGGAACGCATCATTTTTTTTTGTTTGTTTGAGAAAGAAAGAACCAATTTCATTTCCTAGGAAAATGGTGCTAACCTTATAACTGGTATTCCCTTTATTCCCGAACACCCCAGCACCCCACCGATGAAGTCCTTCTCTTTTTCTATGAAATATAAATGAATACAGCTTTCCCTGGAAGTGAGCCCTAGGACTGAATTTTATGCTGCTTATTCGAAATGATTTAAAACAAATATTTTTGTGAACGTTGGATCCTCAAATTGGGAAGAACTGTTTATAAACGGATACTGACATGGTTGATGGCTCAAAAACGTAAGCCTTCCTTTACTCTGGCCACTGAAATAGTATTTGTAAATGATGAATTTGTGTGTAAAGAAACAATTTCCTGTAAATCAATGTACCTTACTTTAGATTTCAGTTTAATACCTAAAACCCTGTCCTTGGAAAACAAATGGCATACAAATTACTTACGATCTTCACAGGAAAAAGCCATATGTCATTTGGGTGATTTATCTAGACTTGCAATCCCTTCTCATTGGACACCGGTGTTTCTCAATAAAGTTCCAATTCAACTAGCACAGCAGAATAAATCTGGAATACCTGTATTGATAATAAATGGGCACAGGTTGATTCTTCGGGCATTTTCATTGTAGGATGCATGCGAACAAACAAATAACAAATGCTTTTAATGAAACCATGCCATGAAATGGCTTTTGCTTTTCCAGTTTCAGGTCCTCTCAGAGCTGTTTCAGTTATTAGAGAGAAGAAACAAACAAGGACCACTCACCATGCTGGAGGACAAACATAATGGAACCAATCCCCAGGAAAATCCTCTTTTACTTTCAGCTATACCGTTCCAGGCAGGGAGCTGAAGCTACTCTCACTTTTTCGCTGTGTTAGAAAAGATTTTTTTTTTTTTTGAGGGGGGTGGTATTTGTAAAACTGTTGTAGGATTCTGCTCATCTGTTACAAGAGAACACGGGCAAAAACATTCTCTTATAAAATAGGTATATTTTCCCATTCAGAAACCAAATTCCTCACTCCATCTAAGGTAGGCACTAGGGAAGTGTATCACTGTTTTGCACCACCTGGGAATCTTTGCAGCAACTAGGGGAAAGATGGGTGCATGAAGGAGAGTGGTTCGACTTTGGAGCATGCAGTTACGTCCCAGGAGCCATCATCTTTCACGTAGTGTAGGGAGGACCCAAACTGAGGTTAGCTGCATTTTCTTTTTGTTAGGAGAGAAGAGGACAAGGTCAGTAATGACATTCAGGGAGCTACTCTTCAACTCCCTGTCTCCATCTAGCATTTCCAATGCAGAAGCCTTGGCCCAGAGGCCATTCTCTGGAAATTTTTAGGATGACAACCCGGGCTATGGTTTTGGGACTGGTTTCTTTGAGATCGGATTTAGCCAACAGGTGTTGTTTCCTGGCTATTTATGTGTGATTTGGCAAGTAATTTTATTTAGTCCACATCTTTGCCTCCTTAATGGATGACCATATTTTCTCCTTGTGTTAAAATAAATAAACACAAGATAATTTATGGGGTTATTCTTTTTATTTTCAGTAACATGAATCCCAAGACAAGCATGATGGTAGTATCTTATATTTCTATAGTGTTCTATGGTTTATAAAGCATTTTTTAACATAAACTAACATATTTGTTGCTTATGAAAATACCAGAAGACAAACTAGGTGGATGTTATTTTTCTATTGTGCAAAGAAAGAAATGAAGACCCAGAAAGGTTAAATGATTTACTTTAGGTCACACAGCGCTGCAATGGGACTTAGAACCCCTGCTTTATGTTCATTGTCAATTAGTATTTCATTCCCCTTGGGTGCTAGAGTTCTAGTAGGTCGCTGAATTTGTTTGTACTTTCTGAGCCAAGCTGCTTCAAATCCTAATATTCTGGCTTTTTACGCATTGCAATTTTAGTGTAGAAATAAAACTGTGACTGGTCTGCTGGGTTGTGAGCCCAGGCATCAAGGATTTGACAGCGGGGGAGGGAGCGCGGGGGGGCGGAGCTCAAACTCGATGCCCCATAAACACGCAGACTTAATAGAGAGGGGGTTTTTAACTCCAAGTTTATAACAGAGAAAAGTAGGAATGCCCAACGATTTGTTCTACGCAGAACTTACTGAATTTTTCCACTGCTTACTGTCTAATAGTTCTTCAGAGTCTTTCTGTGGGGTAAGTTCACATTCCCCTGGCCTCCATTTTTGGCTACAGGGTAGATTTCTAAAAAAAAAAATGGGGCTGTAATGGGTACATTTCTGGGGCTGTAGTTCTCATCACACGTATTTCAGAGAAGGAGAAGGGGAGGAGGACGGGGAGGGGGAGGAGGAGAAGGAGGAGAAAAGGAAGGAGAAGAGGAAGAGGGAAGAGAGAAGAGAGAGAAAGAGAATGACTCTGAAGTAAGGCAATAAAGCCTTGGGGGAAGAGATGAGGATGAGAGGGGACCCTGACAGATTTCCAAGTCCTAGTTCCAGCACCTTCCTAGGGACTGGGGCCTCCCTGCCCTTGGGCCCTGGGCTATGGCTCTGAAGCCTTACTGAAGCCTTCAGTCCAACTGAAACGATCATTCAGAGCAATCACCGTCTCAGGCAGAGCATTGTGCATTCCGCTCTTTAACCCGTGCCATGTGTCACGCACACACTGAAGCGCTGATGTAATTACGTGAAGGACAGTGGAAGTTAAAAGGAGGCGATGTGGTCTGGCGGTTAAATTGGCAGGCGGAATGTCAGGATTTTTGTTTCTGTTTTTGACGTGACTCTAGGGACATCCTCAGTCCTTGGCTCTCTGCTGTCCGTCTTAGACTTCCAAAGCATAAGCCTGTCTCCTATTGAGACAGACACAGCCTTTGACACTCTGGGGCCCTGGGGATGGTAGGAGATGCCTGGCCACGTGGAGAAATCATGAAGCCCCTGCGGAGCGGGGGCGCTAATTTCACGGTCGGCTCCTGGCTCCTCATCTACAAAACGGGGGACGATATAAATCGTGCTAGATGGGGCCAGTGTCAGCTATGGAAATCAAAGCCAACTTACGTTTTATCTTGTGACGTAGTTGGAGACATAGACAACCTCACTCTAAAATTTATACGTGATAGCTAAAGTAATCTTGGTAAACAGGAAAACACACTGGGCTTGGGAAGCGGACCCTTCAGAGAGCGAGTGCCCTTTCTGTTAAGCTTGATGCTCCCTACTGGTTCCAGTCCTCGCTATTGAATGCAAACTTTGTGAAAAGAGATGCGACTTATGAGGCTAGAATCATCTCACTCTCGGCCGCCGTGCTCCCCTAAGCCCTTTCCTATACCTCCCTAATGCCTCTATTGAAACCAAATCACTGGTCTGGCCCTGGAAATCTACAAGAATCCAGCATCTAAAACCTAGAAGCCTAATAACCCTTAGCAACTGGCAGCTTTGTGGTGTTTCTTCATGTGACCCCCTGGATCAGACCCTCCAGTTCTTTGGGGCAGGTACTTTATTGGGCGCTGCACATTGGCACACCCGTGTCACAACACACTGGAATGGAATGCTGCACCATTGTCCACTGAGAGGGGTAAAGAATTTAGGTGTTGCTGGAAATGCCTACAATTTCCTACAGGTGAGCCATTCACACAATACTGCACTTAAAATTCCAATTCCATTGTGTGCAGCAGCTTAATAAACCTTTTGGGATCTAAGCCAACATTGCTCCCTCATACCTGCCCTTTCCTATCAAAAGGATAAAAGCCAAGATTGTCCCTCTGCAGTCTTATTGTTAGCTTTCCTTTTCCCGGGTCAAGGACTTGCCCTTGGCCTGAGATGCCTAACCCAATACCATCGCCCCAGTCTCACTTTCCTTACCAACATCTGTACCGAGGCCCTCAGGCGTGAGATGACATTTAATCAAGTCGGCAAATACTTGGCTGTGATCTGAAACACTTGTGAATACAGGGATTGAGTGCTACCCACCTGGCCTTTACACCATAGGATTAATGTGTTGAAACAAGGCTGGAGATCCTGTGACAAAGATCAGATATACCATAAACACCGTCATTTATTTCTCCCGGGAGACGTTTGATAGACTGGGGATTCTGTTGCTCTGGTGTTTTAATTCCATGTCAGTAACAGAGGCAGAGAATTAAATGGCTTCCCAGTGACACCTCCAGTCACCTGCTCGTGCCTCACCTCCAACTCCATTTCCCAGTAAATGGCTGGGTCATCTATCACCACGGTTGTGTCACTTCCCGATTGTAGGCACTCACGCTCTTTACAGCTTTCCAATTTTTTCCCCCAGATGGTTGTAAATCCATTACAGAACAGCCCTGTGAGGACTGTGAAAAAAGCACCTCTTTTGATGTAGAGAATGTCATCCTTTAGGTGTCAAAGGTCACAAGAATGTGCAATAGTCTGTACTTGGGGACACGTGCTTTTGCAAATTCACCCTGGAATTCTCTCTGGGACTTGTCGCTCTGGCTTATAAGGGCTCCAAGTTGATGTCACCCGTGTAAGGCACGCACTGCCAGACTAGAAGGCGGACGCCAGGACCACAGCAAGGCTCATCGCACCTGCTCCCGGACCACGTGTGGCGTGTGTCAGCCTGCTGGCACTTCACTCCTTAGCCTCTTCGGCATGCTTACTTCTCGGCCACCATTGTCCGTTTACCAGCGTGAATCGTAGCGCTTCCACCTCTGAAAGCCAGCGTCTTTCTGCCGTCGAGACTCAATTCAAATTCCCCTCCCTCACGCATTTGACACACGTTGTTTGAGTAGCATCGATCGACATGCTAGAGTTGCGGTACCCGCTGGCGGACAAGCAAGCACGCTCTCTGCTCTGTGGGGCACTGACAGCCCACTGGGGGCGGCGGACAATGGACTGGAAAGCGCACAGGTAAGTAATAAAGAATGAACGACAGGAGAGCGTGATAGGGAGAGCCTACTTAGCAAGGGTGGGGACATTTCAGCTCAGCCCTGAAAATTGAAAAGAAGTCAGGTGTCCTGGGGACAGGGAAAGTGGGGACAGGGCGCTCGTGGAGGGACCAGCGTGTGATGTGACTTGATGTATACTTTAAAAAGCTACCCGTGGACAGCGGGTAGGAGAAGGGCAGACGATGAAGTGGAGAGACCAGCAGGGGACTAGAAAAGTAGCTTGTAGGAAAAATGGTGCGTGAGACTGGTGGCCATGAAAACGGAGAGAAGTAACAATGTTAGATTGGTGATAAGGTGTGGAGGACTGGAAGGAGCCAGAAATAGATCATTCCCAATCCATTTAAGCCCCTACTTAGTCATCCAGCCTAGTACCTAATAAAGCCCAAAACATATTTGCTCCTTTTCTATTTTCTCTGAACACTGAGCCATTCCCTACACCACTCGTTTATAGGTCACACAGGTAATATCCTGTGACATCGCTCACTGTTTTTTAATCAAAGATACTGGAACATATCAGATAAACACTAAAAAGTGCTCTTTGAAGAGATAATAACGTCTTCCTGTGACAGCAAGGTCATAATAACTAAAAGGAAGCATCACTGATAATTTCTCTGTTTTCGATTGTATCTGATATTATTTTCCTGATTAATCATGTACTTCTGTTCTAGGGTAATGTTAATTTGGGGTGCTTTTCCAAAGATCCAAGGTATATTTCAGGCGTGACCCTTACTCATGATTGCAGACCAGAAGGTGAATGGCCGCATTGCTTTGGTGGGGGATCACGAGGCTGAGCTAGCGCCGTGTGTCTAGAATGGTCACATTGCAAGGGGTCGGTCACTGTTGTCACAGTCTGGTTAGTCTGCACCGCAGAAGCAGAGGCGTCCGGGACTGCATGCCGGAGGCTGGGGAGAGGGAACAAGGGAGATGAGCTGCTCAGGGAGGAAACTGAGTGAATCTTGTTCCCCATCCCCTAGGGGGGAGTTTGCTTAGCTGGAGTTATCAGGTTGGGCTCCATGCCTTGGTTTCCCACACCGCCCCCGGAGGCCCGAGAGGGCAGGTAGACTAGGAAATGGCCCAGCTAGAGGGTCCTGAGGAAGGTTCCTCAGAGACAAATCTGGGGCCTAGAGATTTTTGAGCAGGGAAGTTTGGGAAAACCGTGTGTCACATGCTGGTGGGGTTGGGATGAGACAGTCAGCTGAAAAAATGTGGGAGAGTCCCAGCTATTAGTCATTAATATTAAGGGACAGTCTTTTATTAAGAAAAAGACAGCCATCCTATAAATGCTTCTCTTGCAGTGGTTTTCAACCTTCGGAATATCATGGCACACATAAACTAATTATTAAAATTCTGTGGCATGCAAAAAATATATTCTATTTTTCACCATCTGACAAAAGAATTTGGTATAATTTTGATTCATTCACACCGGATGGGTATTGTTGTGTTGGCTGCTGCCATTTTCTTTCTTTTTTTTTAATGTGACCATCTAAGGGACAAGGGAGTCAGCGCCCCTGACTCAATAGTCAGGTATTGCATGATCTGCAAATTCTTGTGGCACCGGCTGAAAATCACTGTTCTATTGTCCAAACTGTTCTAAAAGGTTGTGAAATCAATGTAGTAGTCCACACTCTCCTCCTTAAAATAGTAAAATGACAAACACGGATTATTCAGTTTTTCCACTCCGGAAAAGGAAACAGTGTATCAATTCAACCCATCAGGGAGGCTGCGATTCCAACCCTCTACCCTGGTGGAGCCGCCTGGGGGCGCGGCTCTGCTGCAAGCCACTTCAGCCATTGAGAAAGGGCTCCAGTGGGTCCCTGCTGTGCAGAAAATCTGTGTCGAAACAACTGCAGCTGAGTCAACTGACTGACAATTTTTTGAACCCAATTAGCCGTGACACGGCTGTTTGAGGTAACCACACAGGCAGAACATCGGCACTGGCTCTGCCCCTTGTCGGGCCCTGGCAAATGCTTAACCGTTTACAGTGCGGGCACGTGGCTGCCCCGACTCAGTTTACCCACAGGGCAGACATACGGTCCTTTATGTCTCAAGGGCTAAAGTGAAAATAAATCCTACGAGTTGAAAAGTACAGACCGGGAGTGTGGACTGGGGAGTGAGCAAGGAATCCCTGCCTGGGGATGACAGCACAGAAAAGCCAAATTTTGAAACCCGGTACTCGCGCTTCTCAGGGGCGAGGGTTTTTTGTGTTTTCCGGCCACAGACATGCCCTGGTTTTTCAGTTCCATGCTTAGCCTGGGGGTCCCACCTTGGCCTCTGAAAACATACACATGGGCTGTCGTCTTCCTCTACCGATCAGAAAGAAAACAACGTGGGTAGGAAGCCTTCCTGAGTCAGGAGTTCTGTAATGACAACGCCCAGCCATAACAGTAAAACGATTTTTTGCCAGTGTATTGGTATGATTCTTCCTCTTGCGCTGATGCATTTTGAAACAAATACTGCCAAAATATCCCTTCTTATCATTCAATTCTATGTTCTAAAGCATCATTTAAAGGCAATTTTGGCTTATGCTTTCTGTCAAGCTAACCAAACATTGATCACCTTTCTGCTGTAAGTTACCAAAGGAAATGCTTTTGGCCCTCTCATCGCCTCCGCGTGAAGCGATGATGTCATGGTTGCGTGGACTGGGATTTTGTTTGAGGAACTGTTTTTCTGTCTAGAAGAGCTTCCAGGACTGGCATTCCTATTATGTTTGTCACAGGGACCGTTTAGTCAAGGGGGCATTTGGGCTGAAGCTCTACGAGCAGGTGTGGCTGCTTTGGGAACTGTGTGCTGTGGTAAAATCCAAAAGCAATGCTTTTGATTCCTGCGTTAGGGGTCTCCCACGTTTTAATTTTCCTGAGGACCCAGTGAGGGTCAGATGTCCCTTAACGGAATGTGACACTCCACCGTGTGCGGCATAACATCACACATATACCTGCTTGATAGCGCTCATCCCTTGAAGGTAAATATATCCTTATGTTTGTCTCTTTCCCTCAGTTGTGAAGGTTGAGGCAACACAGTAGGAGGACAGGGATGGGTTCAAATCAATGGGTTAAGTTTCATGACGTCCTCAAGTCTTCGTTTTATCACTTGGTAAAAAATGAGAATAATTCCTATGTTACAGGTTAAGTAAAGGGTAAATATGTACTTGCCTGCTACGTCTATTAGGTTCTCAAGAAGTAAAATTCTCTACACACCTAATTTTTGGAGTGCTATTTATCTTTTAGTAATCAATATTTACCCTGTGCCTGCCCTTGGTAGGGGACGTGGTAACTATAGGTTAAGTAAATGAATCGATGAAGAGAGGAAGAAAGGAGGCATCATTGAGATTTTTGATACAGGAGTTTGCCTGGAAGACACTCCATTCTTTTTTCCATCATCAGCATCCCTCATCCAGATTCCCGGCGCTGTGTACGCACGTCTCCAGGGTTTATGTAGCGTTGGTATGCCGAGGGGGTGGTGGTGGAAGGGCATGGCCTTCCACTGCCTACTTTTGAGCTAGTTAGTGAATTAGTGGAGTGAGTTAGGGACTGCTGTTCTGTATGTAAACCTAAATCCACTAAAATAGGAAAAAATGGTTACTTCTCAAAATCCTTACTGATAAGCATGAAGAAAAGTTTACAGCACTACAAAACGTGTCCCCAGACAGCCCACTGGTGGCGAACCCTGAACATGCGCTGTGGCAAGCTTCAAGACGACTAGAGAAAGACGGATCTCCGCTTCCTGCCTGCCATTTTGTAGCACCAGGCACTCTCCATTAGCGTTTTTTGTTTCAGCTAGAAGATAGCCTTACAAATCCATCCGAGTAATTAATTCCTCCTTCAAAATAATCTATTTATTTCTCTGTGTCTTCACCTGTTATTCTGAGAGCAGAAGGTGATGAAAGGAAAACCTCCTCAAAGGAGGTTCAAACACCACTTGTTATGAAACATCTTGCTTTCTACGGCTAAATCCTGTTCAGAACACAGGTAGGGCTGTGAGCAGTTTCCCTGGGGTTTGCCAAACCCAAAGCCGCAGACGGGCGAGAAGTGCAGACCATGAGCAACGAGCAAATGTGGGCTGAGCGATCCCGTGTTTGGACAGATGGCTGCGGGCAGCGTGGGAGCCAGAGAAAAGCAAGAGCCCGTGTCTGGAACGCCAGGCCCCAGGGGGCAAGTGGAGACGTTGGCAGCAACTGTGTGAGATCATAGGAAGAGGCAAATCGGAAGACGAGATTCTCAGTCACCACCCCCCACAAAGTATCACCGAGAAAAGGAAAGTGCTTTTAGTCATAAACTGGGCAAATGGCTTATTTTTCTTGAAGAAGGTGTTTTTTTTGTGTGTTTTTTTTTTAATGAGAATGGAGTCATGTGATGTCAAACTAAGGAGCACTAGTGACAGATTTGGGGGGGTTGGTGAGTGGTGAGGGGGTGGTCACCCTACTTCTTTGTTATGTCCCGACCACTGAGTGTTCTTGAGCTGGACCTGGTTTATCGGATAGACTTTATTTCCTGTTTCCACATGGGCCTGCCCGGAATGGCTGCCCGGGATAGAGGGAAGAGCCCGGTGACTCATTGCTGCCTCTGTCACAGGACAGGGAAGGAGAATGGTGGACTTCACGCCGTTTGCTGGCCATTGCCCATCGAGGACCTGATTTTCTCAGGCTTTACTTTCCTCATCTTGAAAACAATGCCAGCCAGGGTTATGTGGATTATTGTAAGCGTAAAGTGTAACTAATGAGAGCGTCGTTCAAAGGGTTTTCTTTTGCTTTGTTTTTTGTTTGTTTTTTTTTGGTGGTTATAGTAAGTTCACTTGCCTATAACATCCTTTTTAGCATTTAAGTAAATGAAAGCATTCAGCCTTTGACATTATTCATTGCAACCTACTCGTTGTGCATGGGCATCTGGGATTACAATAGTCCCCATATTATGTTATCATTTACATAACGCAGTGGTACCTGATACAGCCTTTTGCGTTATAGGCTTTTGTTGGTTGGAATTTTATAGTGTGATGTCAAAGACTGAGACATTGCAGGATTTATTATACGAAAGGATGAGACACTTGAAACTGTCTTGATTATCTATATCTATTTATCTATCTATCTGCTTTCAAAATATTGGAGGAGCATTAGAGACAAGTAACATAAGCCTATGTTTTTAAAAATTGCATCATAACAAAACGACTTTTTGATAGCAAGGCCTTGAAAAAGTAGCCTTAGTGTCAAGGGTCTGGAAGAGTCTTGGAGAATTCACCAAACTTAACCACCTCTTACAACCAGACAGGACTTTACATGAAGGGTTTCCAGATTTACTTGGCACAATTTCTTCTTTAAAGTCCCCAAAGAAGATTTGACAGTGTCCTCGAATAACCTAGCACATGGCAAATCCAAGTTTTGTGGGTCCTGGAGCTAATACAGATTTGAGGGTTCCTTTCAGAGAAAACGAATACAAAAATCTCTTTTACAAATTTTCATAAACATAAGACATGTAAACACATTTTCAAGTCCTCTGCCAGGGTTTTGGAAGGGGCATGTAACCTTAACTTTATCAGCCCTGAAGTATTAACTATATTAGCTACTTACTCCTAGTAGTAACTAATTTTGGCTAACTTCTT
Organism: Mormoops blainvillei; assembly: GCA_004026545.1. Classification (NCBI taxonomy): domain Eukaryota; kingdom Metazoa; phylum Chordata; class Mammalia; order Chiroptera; family Mormoopidae; genus Mormoops; species Mormoops blainvillei. The sequence goes on along the minus strand of PVJD01017394.1, from coordinate 183 downwards.
AATCTTGCTTTTGAAAAAAAAGTACAATTTAAGAATATAAACAATGGAATGAACATAGTTGGTTATTGAATAATAATTTAAAATATGTCAAACAGTTGTGCACGGGCGACATTTAATGCTTTTCTTTTTTCAGCTACATCTGTAGTGGTAACACGGTCAAGACCCCAAGCGACCCTTCCATGT